>VZTL01061924.1:40778-56380 GCA_013400535.1 Scopus umbretta | reverse complement strand
CGGGAGCGGAGGGGGGGGGAGCCTCCGCGGCGGCCGGGAGGTACCGGGGAAGGGGCTGCGAGGGGCGGCCCGCCCCGCCGGGGGAAGCGCTGGAAGCCCGCGGGGATGGACGGCGGTTCACGACCGGGCTGTCGTGCCCACGGTGCGGGGCGCAAAACACGGGGAGCGCTCCGTCGCCCTGTTCTTTTTTTAGAGCGCGGAGGATAAAGGCGAATAACTCGGCAGCCGGCTCCCCTGCCAGCGCGCACACGCGAGGCGAGGGCTCGCTTCCAAAGGAGCAGCGTGTGCCAGCTCCCTATCGCATGGAGTCGGTTTAATTTTAGCTGGTTTTCTTTCCGTTTGTTTGTTTACCGAGTTGCTGCTTCACTGCGTGGCGCACACCAGCCCGTTTTCGTCGCTCCCGGTTGGTACGACTGGAAAAGAAGCAGCACCATCCAAAGAAACCACGCGCGTGGCCTGGTGGAAAGCTTGGGCGTTTCTCTTCCTTTCCCCTCTGCCTCTTGTCTTCCAAATGCTGCATTTACCTGTTGTAGTTTGGTTCTTCTCTTGGCGTTGCCACAGCACATCTCCCACATAGCACTTGGTGTGGCATTTCTCATGCCCAGCAAACTTCCCGAACCGGAGAAACTTCTCAAGGCTGGACCAGGCTCTGAAGGAACGTGTAGATCACCCCAGCTGGCATTTGCTCACATGAATACTGACTACTTAAAAGATATAAAGACTTGTGGGATGAAAAAGAGACTTGCCCAACTGTGGCGTTTCTCAGATAAGACTGAGAGTGCCGGTGTCGGCTACGAATCAAGTTTCCTTACGGAGTCATATGTTTGTGCAGTTTTATTACCTATTGTTTCCCAAGCATTCAAGCAATCGCAACTGCCATGAAAAGATGGATCCAAAAAGCTTTGTGGGTTTCAGTGTAATTGCTTAGACTTTGAATAAAGCGTACCAGAAGTCCATAGCTAGTCATTTATTCTTCATAATTTGTCTTTCTCCTTTCTGAAAGACAGTTTCGTGGACTCTAGTCAGGGAGAAGAAATCATGCTGACATAGTCCTAGGTGATAATTTCTTCACGATAAACAGTTAATTGTTGCAACGGACAGTTTGCGAACAAATTCCCCCAAGCGGCACATACCTTATGATCAGGACTTGTGAATAACAACTGCCCTTTGCAAAACAAGGACTTGCTCACAGACTATCTCTTGGCAATAAGAAGACGAAATGGTATTTGGAATGAATAATCTGACAGAAGAAAACAAATAGTACCCACATGCTCTTATTTGGTGCATAGCATGGGCTCCCTGAGCGCGGTACGAGCAGTACCCAGGCTGCCTCGGAGCGGCTGGCGGGCCAGCGAGGCGCTGGGAGCCATCGGCGCCAGCTCCGGCGCTTAACATGACCCCCTGCTGCTAGTAGCCAGCGCCATTACTCACCCCTGCTCGTGGTGGTGACATCCTGCAAAGCAAAGCTGCAAACCCTCAGGATACGATTCTCCTCTCCGGTTTATGGTTTATGCAGGGCGTTGTGAGGCGCTGCTGGGGGCAGGACGGCTGCCCGCGCCCGGCTGCTGCCTGTGCCGTACTCAAATGGGTGCTGCCTTGTCTAGGCCAGGGTGAAATTTCCTCAGCTCTTGTTTCAGCGCAGATATGGACGTTCTCTGGCTGCTTCGGTGCCCCATACGGGGCACAGACAACCATGTACCCATATATCAATGTGACCTGGCTGAACGTTTTGCTTGGCCAAAAGATGCAGTCCTTCTGTCCAAGCATCTTTCTGTCCCAGCATCATGCCAGCCGTTTGTTTTGGACAAGGCATATTCCACATCTGACATGAAATAGCCTGAGACAGAAAGTCCCTTGTTGCATTAGTTTTACACATACTTGCTGTTGTAGAGGTCACCAAATGAGCCAGATCACCATGTTTCCGCGGGACACGACGCAAAGCCACTTTACTACTGGATAGCAAACCTCATGCTAGTTGTTTCTTATTCTGAAGAGGTGTGATGAGAACCTTTATTTTTCTGTCTGGGACAAAGAGAAAACTATGCCATACTAGAACCAAAGCCCAAACAGGGCAAGAACAACTTTAAAATATCCAAGAAATTCTTTTTGTGCTTTTTTTTGCAATGTGTAACTATACCTACCGCTACACACTTGGGAGAAATGTTAGCCCTGCCTGGACTCACCTCTGAAAAGAGGTGATGCTCCTTGTGCATGTGTCTGCTCACACGTATCCTCAGACAAAGGGAAAGACGATGAAGAGTGAGAGGAGAAAGACCAGTGCCAAGCCCTCCTCCTTGCTCCAGCTTAAAGTTACATTTTTCTGTTTCCCAAACCTTGTTTCTGGAAAAGATGTCATCTAAAAGTTTGTTAAAATCCTTAGAAATTATTTGATAATGACAGAATTTGAGACTAAATTATTTCCAGTAGCTTTTTTTCCTAATGTGTTTTCACATAGAAATAGATACCAGAGAGTCTTCGAAGATGCAAATTAGCAGTGTCCTCTTCTTACAGAAAAACCATGGTGATTTTCCTGATGGAGGCATATTTATCCAAGTCACAGCAAGGCTGATCCAGCATAGGCTGGATTGGACTACAGAATCTGAGCAGCAAGCTAAACTAAGCACAGTCTCATTAAATCTAGCACAGGAGTTGTTCGCGTAGGTGAAGAATGTAACACAGCTGGTTTACCTGTTATAAAATTATCTGGTCGCGTCTGCCCGAAGAGAGCAGTAAGCAGCTGTACCCTCCCGTGTTCAGTTACTCGATACCATCAAGTGGACAACCGGCAGCTTTGCAGTACGCTTACCCCATCTAAACACAATAAACTGGAGAAAAAACATGTAAGACTCAGCCTTGCTGCTTTTGCTGACTTTCCACAAGCGGGAGGCAGAGCAAATCCAGGACATGCATATGTTCAGTGCCAGTGAGCCTGCTTCTTATTTTGCAGCCATGATGATGCCAGAGTCAAGAAGGCATCTACTTAGGATCATAGCTAAGATTGAAACCAGATTGCTGTAGCGCTTTTGAGAATGCTATCCATGCAACGAAAGAACTCCTTTTCTTTTTTTTTTTCCCCTCTCTCCCTTAAAAAAAGCCACTATTTTTTTACTTTTTTTTATTGGTGAAGATTTATAGGTTTTGAATTAGAGAGAGTAACTTGGTCTAACTCCTACTCCAGGAGTAAACCAGATGGCTCTTCACATGGGCAAGCAGTAATTTAACTGCTTGCAGGCAGGAACTGTATCTCAGACATTGCTGGTCACACTTAAGGTGATATACCATGCAAGTTCAGGTTACCAAACACGTAAACTGCTTAAAAAGCCTGTTTTGTATCTGGTAGCTAGAATAAAGCAGCTTGAAATAAGAACTGTACCCCAGATATATTGAGCTGGCCATTAACACGTGCAGGTGGAGTGTAAGAAATGGCAGATCTGCAGCACTCCAACTCAAACAGTAGCAAAAAAGGAGGAGAATTTTAAATAAGGTCTGCTGAATTGCTCCTGCACACAGACTCGAGGCGGCCGTGCTTCCCACCAGGAGGGGAGTGCTCTCACTTTGAAGATTCGGATCTCTAAATGCCACGTTTCAGCAGATCTCGTGCATGACCAGGCCAAAGGTATTGACACAAGATGCTACTGTTTGCATTTCATGGGTCTGTGTTTGAAGATGTGGATGGTGTTTGCAGATAACAATTTTCCACCAGACAGGACTAGTGTCTGGAGTTCTTTCCATATTTTTCTGTCTACAGTGTGCCGTATTCTGGCTGACCAATCCACAATCCACTACTGGATTTCTTTACCAGATACAACATAAACTTGTGATTAAAATTATGCAAAAACAGATCAGTGATAAATAAGCACTCATCTGCTGAAATGACAAGCTGCGTTCAGTTTGTAAAATATTTTGCATACATGGTCAAGAAAGGCAGAAGCCAGAGAATAAATACAAATAGAAAGTGGAGTCTGGGACTCTGTGTTGGAACTGAGGTGACACACACAAGGATAAAAGCTTGAATGGTTAATAATGGCGATGCATGCTCCAAGATAGAGTTAAAGCCGTCCGTTCCAAATGTTCCCGCTTTCACATGGAGCTTATATATTTATTATACGTGGACTTGAATTGTATCTGCATTCTACTGCTTCCTCCATTCCTCTCACTCCTGCTCAGTTCAGCCTTTGAATTAGAGTGCATCTTGCACCCTAAATGAGATTTTACTCAACTTTTGTATACTTATAGGGGTAAAATGCAAGGTAGAATCGGAATCCAGCACTTCTGTGACTTGCCTCGCTTCTCAGCTCTCTGGCAGGTTAGGTAGTATGGTATTTCTCATTGAGCTGCTCATAATATCTGCCAAGGTAGCACAGAATCACCAAAAAAAGCCCAGAAAACAACTTACTTCGCTGTTTTGGGAAAAAAAGCTGGAAAAACCTTTCACTTTCAAATATCCAAATTGATTGCCTTCTGTCACTTTAAATTTAATATAAGCACATTAAAGTACAGTATACATGATGCAGTACATTAATATACTTAGCAGATGGATAACACTTGCTCGTGATTTAATACTCAGATATACTCATTTCACATCTACTTTACAAACACTTCATATATTTGAATCTTTAAGTCAGACTTATCTTCAGACTAGAGGCAATTGAGTCACATGAGCATAGGATTTAGTTTATTAGTTCCATAACCTTACTGGTATTTTGGCAAACCTGATAATAAAAAAAAAAAAAAAAAAAAAAAAAAAAAACCCCTTGCATCTGGATTTTAATATATTTCACAGGATTTCCTTTTTCAACATGATGAAACCAGCTCTCCTAGGCCTACAAACTGACTGATTCAAGACAAAATTCAGACCCTGTATGTCATTCTTTACTAAAATTCACAGGCATTTTTCATGTGAATGTATTACAAAACACTTCATAACGGATAAACCAACTATCTTGCATTTGTCATAGCTTCAAATACTTGCTTTAAAAATGTAATTGACACTTGGGAAGCCCTGGCAAGAATTTTACTGAATGGAGAACCATAATCAGGAATGGGACAAGGAGACCAGACTTGAGAACCTCAGACTGAAAAAAAGACATCCTTGCCCTGGCTCCAGGCCAATTAATATCCCTTGGTTCCCTGGTTTGTTTATTTGTATATGAATGAATACCACTGGAATTCATGGGTCGTGGTGAAAGGCTGGGAGGACAAGGTTCGGACGAAGGGTTTCTGAGCCTGCAAAGTCCTATATTAACATGTAACTTCACTCACGTGAGCAGTCTGATCCAAATCAATAGGATTAGTCATGGAAGTAAACCTTCACATGTGCTGGAGTATTTGGAGGATATAAAAATGCCAAGGTGAGGGTCAAGATCCAGCACAAAAAGCTAATTATACAGCAGGGAAAATTTCTACATCTCGTTAATTCCAAATTTCTGGTTGCTTTTTTCCTACTTTTTTCATGCAAGGTCATTACTAAATAATTTTTGTATGCAGAAGCAGTTACTTTTAAGAAGTTATTTTATTTCTCAGAGAAATTATTACAGCAGAGAGTATACTTCTGAGAGATCACAGTTGGAAAGCACCTCTGAAAAAGGCAACAGTAACTCTGGGGATATTTTAATGCCCCAACACAAAGATAAAATTTACCAGAAATGTAAAGGTGAAGAGCACAGAACATTGGCAATCGTAGAATCATAGAATCATTATAATGCAGATAAACTAACATTTCTATAAGCAGTGTCAGTGATTTACACCCTTAAAACAGGCTGAACCTTCTGAATCCTATGGACATTGTGGGTCAAAGACAGAAAAGATTATTGTGGGACAAACAATTAGGAATCAGACAGGGCAGCAGACGGAAGGAAGAAGATTTGATTACCAATTTAAAAGGAAGGAGCCAGGAAGCTAGCAGAAGAAAAATCTCCGTATGGATTTTAAGAGGGTGAGGGAGTTAGATGCAGCAGGAATTCTTCCCTTGGTTCAGTGGACGGTGTCCTCTGAGTGACTTAAACACAGATAAAAGTCTGGTGATTTATTTTTTCCCCCATTTTGGAATGAGTATATTCCAAGTAATTTATCTGGAATAAAAAATATTCTTACAATCACTGCATACTTGAGTATCAGTGCTTCGTTTTAAACTGGCCTCCACAACTCTGCTCAGGGCCCTGTTCTCTCTCTTTAACCAAATTCACTTGATGGTATCAAGTGAAAATCCTTATCAGGATGTCCTGTACCCTCAGTTATCTCCAGCTTCCCTTCTTGGTGCTATTAGTGATTCCTCAGTCCTCTCAAGGTTTCTATTTCATGTTGCTAGGTCTGAAGAAGGCAGCAGTGGGCTCTGAAGATTTGTCTTTTCCAATCAGTTGTTGAATCTCTCATTACTTCAGTGAGGTCTGGGTCCAGATATCTATGTGCTCACTACTACCTCCCCCGTCAGTCACATTACAGGAAAGCGGTGTCGCATCATTCAGCAAATTGTAAAAAAGTCAGTAGTCCAACCACAAGTGTTCTATCGTAACTCTCAAAGCTGTTGGATCTTGAAAGGCAAATCTGAGAACTAATTTAACTTCAGATTTGGTTTCCTATGTTACAGAATTCAATGAGATGTTGATATAAATTAAATGATCTTTTTTTTTTTTAATAAAGGATGACTCATCTCTGGCAAATTTATCCTACTCTTCTGAAGACAATCAGAGTTCAGCCACTGCCGAAGATAGATTCAGGATAAAATGCAAAAATTTGAACAGATCAAACTTGCATTCCACAGAAATCCCAATTTTATTACTTCCTGTATTTTTTTCTGCACTAACCCCTCTATCTAGACTACCTTTATCAATGTTGGTCCCTTCCCCAGTTATTCAAGTAGAGTTTCAAAATGCTATGCTGTTAGCAGCTGAAGATTTTAATCCACTTTTGAAGGATATGAACAAAGTTTTCTGAAAAATTGTTGCTTGTTCATACAAATTTTCCAAAGAAAAGTCTTTCCTTCCTGATCATGCTCAGATCAGGTGTGTATAGCAATTCCTTTACTGGCAAGATAAAAATGCCCAACTGTATCACACCCCAGGCAGGAAAAAAAACCAAAAACAAAAACCTAAAAAAAACCAGACAGAAAGCCCTACTCTGAAAGGCTTATCTGCATCTTCAAAATAACTGGTTAGTTTCTCTGGATCAGAACAAAGTAAATTTTAAGCTGGCTGTAAGTACATGACAAAACCCACCCAACATGGTTACTATCAGGTGCAAAAGAAGTGTGTGCTATGGATTTAACTTCTTTTTCAGATGTTTTGAGAAGACACCCTGGTTTTCTTGACCTTTTATCCCCACCAAACCATCAGCTGTCAGATCACCCGCTTTCCCTCTTCTTGCAATGGGCTTGGATCTGCTGTGTGTGCTACAGAGCGGGAGCATGTGTAGACAGCCAGCAGGCTTTCCAGAGCCCCTGGCTTTGTGACTCTCTAGGCTTCTCTTTCTCTATAGAGGGAAAGGAGGAAAAAAAGCCCAATTCCTTGAAAGCTGCACAGCTGTAAAATCTTCGAAAGGGTGGTCAACCGTTGAGGCTGATTCCAAAAATCAATGTTAGAGGTCTCTTTCACATGTTTCTCCATCTATGAACACCACTGTAGCCTCTTCTGTGTGAAGTTCTCAGGGAAGGAGAATGGGGTAAGATACCTGTGATGCCTGGACAAAATTTAAGTTATCATGAAAATTATGGAACTAAGGTGTCAGTGAGCACAGCCTCCAGAGAGTCACAGAGCTAAAAAAGTAAGGTGGTGGTCAGAAAAATGTCTGAAACCTGATCACGAATATTTAGGACATTTTTCCTTGCCAGGAGTATAGAGATAAAGGAGACCAGTCAGGAGATATTATCAGCTAAAGAGTCCATAGATCTCCTGTAGATTTCACAAGTATTCACGTGAATAAGCATAATAAAATAGCCCGGCTGCTTGGGATTACAGGTCCCAGCCTTGTGTCTGCATCATCTCAACTCCGTCAGGCCACCAGCTGCCAGAGACTTTACTGCATCTTTCAGGGGCACAGATTCTTCAAATTACTGTCATAGATTTCTTGTAGCTGTCATATTCTTTACACTACTTGTATTATTTTTATGCCAAAGGTAAAGTCAAACTGTTTTGTCTTCCCTATTTGCTGTGCCTGTAAGAAAATTTAAGTCTTTGATGACAGTGCTGGCTATGGAGGTCTAACCCAGCGAGTACTGACTTAAGGGAGAAAGGGACGGCTAGGTAACCTCTTAATTTACCATCCTTGGTATCAGTCATTCTCCTTAGTCCCGGATCTCTTCTGCAGGGCTTCCATTTTCCATAGCCCTGCTATGCTTCTTCCTCACCCAGAGCCCTCCATATGTACGCTTCCCAGAAAATTGCACTGCTGCATTATAGATGTCTGCTTAGACATCAACAAAAGCTTTCCTGTTCCTTTATCTTTCCAAGATTGCACTGTCAAAAACAGTCAGCTGAAAGTTACAATTGTGTTAAATGCTCTCTCTGTCTCAATCTCTCAGGGAGTTGGGAGAAACACTGTCTTTATAGGTGAGCAGGAATATAGCAGCAACTGGTCATATGAGATCCACTGCAAGTGTCAGTAATGGTGGGGGCTGATAAAGGAGGAAGCTGGAAGAGAAGTGTAGCCCTGTGTTAACACTGCAGAAAGCAATAATGTTTGGAGGGAAATGTGAGGAAAGGGAATTTATTATGGCCTTTTATAGTTGAGGGTGATGGTCCTAAAGACTCTTTCTTGATGGAGCAGAAGTAGGACTGAGAGAAGAGAATAGACAGGCCCTGATGGTGGGGGATAATAGCACTATGGATGAAAAAGCAGGAGGGCAGAAAAGATCTATCATGGTGACACAAAGCACTTGATATTTATATACACAGGGATCGGGAGATATAGGAACTTTCAAGCTCGCATTTTGCCAGCTAGCTGAGGAACAGGATGAAGCCATCTTATCTGGGCTCAACAGATCTCAAGATCAGGAAGGTGGCCTCTTGCGTGTGGAGAGGCTGCCCTGCGCATGGCGCTGGGAACATCCTGTAGCAAGAAAGGGTGCAACAGACTTAAGGAAGAGTGTCTTCCATCTGAGAGTTTTGTTCTGGGTTGGTTAAAACCTCTAAAAACATGTCTTTCTGATGTTTCTGGTTAAGGACAGCTCGGGTCTAAAATTAAAACAGTCCTTGTGTTAGAGGGACAGAAACAGACCCCAGTGGGCTTTGGGAGCAGCATTCCCCTGGCGGGGCAGGAAAGGGAATGTTTTTGATCGCTGCAGCTGATGTATTTTCTGCTTGATGTGGAAGGCCAGGTGGGTGAGCAGAGATGCAGAGCACAGAAGGGCTCTCTGGAGAGGGTTCTGTTATGTTTGGGGTTTGCTCTCCTGGATAAAACAAAGAGGAAAAAGGGTTTGGGGAGAGGTCCTCTCCCAGGGTACTTACTTGTACGTCTGCTTTCTGACACATACCTACCCAACATCAGCGCTCCGGTGGTTTTTGCCTGACATCATATTTAGATAAACTATCCTCCTGAAACAGCAGGATGATTTGTGTGTAATTCTTCATTTGTACTGAATGTGGACTTCTACCCATTTAAGAAATCTTCTGCTCTTAATTTTCTGTTTCATCTTGCCCTGGAGGATAGTTTGGTTCTACTGTATTTTTCTGTACTTTTCTGTCCCCTGTGATTGTAAGTGTTCAAGACTTATTAAATATAAAAGCTCTTTGATATCAGCTGGGGCACAGCTGAGGATTAAGCCTGCCTTCAGTGTTCTGCCTGCTCCTGTCGTGTGTAAATCCTGTGTAGGAATCACTCTCTTCCACAGAAATCAGCCGTAGCCTGCATGAAACATAGCAGATGCTTTGCAAAACAGATCCGAAAGGAAGTGAAGATACCTTTTCCAATGAGCTTTGCGGTGAATATAAAATCCAGCATCAGAGCAGCTCCCCTCAGGAAGCCAGCAAATAGGCATCTATAACTCGCTCATCTATAAAATGCCTCCTGGAACCTTTAATGAGTGTGAGCAAGTGCTTGGCAGATTTCTGCCACTATGGAGAAGATGGGACTGGTGGTGCACTCGGAAGCAGTGCTGCCAGGCTGGAGTGCTGCGCTGCTCGGGAGGGGGCTCACCACAACCACCCGCGGGTGCTCGGGAAATGCCCCACCTGGGCATCGAGCTCGGCTGACCCCGACTTAAACAAAGAAACCTGGCAGCGTCGCAGTCCTTGGTGTTACGACTGCAGGCAACAATACATTAATCTCCAGAACATAAGAAATACTTAAAAGTTACCAAGACCAAAGCAAACTGGTAGTGTTGGTCATCAAAGGGGTAATGAAATTTGGCCATAAGCTGGGAATCTACTTTTTTTTTTTGGCAATGCTCAAATATTTTGCTGCCAAGGTTTCATCAGCTGTACTTTACGTTTTAGTTATTTGAGTCTCCATTAATGTGTCTGTTCTGGAACTAATTTTTAGGTGGTTTACCCACAGGAATAGCAGCTCATATGCTTAAAATAAAATGGGGGAGATATATATACATGTAGAGAGGGGGAATATAATTTTTTTTTGCAAGTGATAGCATGCCTGTATATGATCACAATGTGTAAAAAATACAAAGCCTTCTCATCAATCCCTGTTTATAGGAAAAGTCTTATACACTTATAAAAGAGTGAAGAGTTCTGAAACCAATACCGTAAATCAGCTGTAAAGCTTCATGAACTACAACCGTGATGTAAAGCTTCCTGGACCGATGTCAGAGTCTGACGGTCTTTGCAGCCTCTTAGGTAGCTGTGCTGCAGGCTAGTTGCTCCTCAGCACTCACCATAACCAAACTTCTGCTCTGTTTCTTAGGGGAGCTGCATGTGGCCTTAACAATTTCATCTGGAGGCTGGTTTGTTTGGGTTTTGGTTTTTTTTTTTTTTTTCACTAGATGCTGATTTGAAAAGATATATTGCCAAAGAAACGCAGATAAGCCGTGGGTAGGTTTACTGCTGTAGCCCTCCTGTTGCTGCCATTCATACCCTTGCAAATCAGGGCATGCTGGAGCAATCAGCTTTTCAGAGGCATCTGCCAGAATGTCGATGGGACCCATCAAAATTTATACCCTCTGTGTTTACGTCCCACCTTCATTGTTTCGTCCTGTGGCTCCTGTGATCCCCCCCAGTTAAAGGCCTGCCTCATCTTCCCCTTAGTTCAGGGATGGCGTCCTTCCTTCCAGCAGTTTGTCCCCTTCCCGACTGTAGCTGCACTGCCACGCCACCCCTAGCTCTGTGGGTTTCTGTGGAGTTCTACTGCCAAACGCTTGCTGGGGACCAACCTGCTGCGTCTTCCTAAATGCTTCCAGCAGAATCATAGTTCTGTACAAATGTTTACAGTGCTGCCTCTTGACTTTTTTTGGTGGCTATATGACAAAGTCAGGCAAGGAGGTGTTTTTCATCATAGAATTCATCACATGGCATAGACAAAAGCGGAAGGAACACTCTTTACAGCAATGTGCTGCCAACAATGTATATATCTTTGCAGTTATTTTCTGGCTGGAGTGAGCAGTAGCTTTTTAGTACGGGCTCCATATCTAATGCCATTGCTATAGGTCAATGAGAGCTACTAGTGACGAGGAAGCTACCTGGGTTTAGGGTATGGCTCTCAAATCAGCTATCTCTTTATTTCCTCTGTTTTATTGGTCTTATTTTGTTTTCCCAATGGCTCACTCTGTGCATTTGTACTCTGCATTTTTTTAGAACTTAAGCAACTTGTTTTGGCTGCCTCTTGTGCTGCTCGGAACTTTGTAGGATCCTATTTAATCCCACAAAGGTCACTATTCTTTCCCCACGAGTTGTGTATTCAAGTCCCATTAATATTAAATAGGATTTAAGGGAATACATTGAGGGAGAATAAGCCTCTTAAACACCTCTTTTACCATACCTATTTTATTTCTTCAGCATTTCTCACCTCTTGAAGCTATTTTCTTATTTCCCTGTCTATACAAGCATAGACCACATCTCACCCTTCTAACAAGACTCCCTCCCTTCCCTGGTTGAAGACTTTCAAGGAAGCTAGGCACAGAGCTCTTTGCACTGTTTTCTTTTTCACTTCCATTTAAGAGACACAGTTTGTTTCCTCTCTAAACTGATTTCCATTCAGAGACCAAAACTACTTCTCCTCTGTTTTGCCCTGAGAACGAACATGTACTTGCCTGAAGCCATACGGTATTCTAAAACTAACATAAAGACTCATTTATTTATTAGCCTTCTTTGAGCTCTTTAAAAATAGACAACTTTTTTTTGACAGTATCTTTGGTCCTTAGGTACTTCAAGTACTTAACAAGTACTTAACACAAGTTACGATCCTGAGGAGTGCTGTGGATTGCAGGGCTAGGCAGCCCTGCTGGAGTAGATGGCATAATGTGAGTCCATTTTGGATAGGAAGCACTTTCACCTGAAGTTCGGTCTCTGTCCATAGGCAGTGCTGCTGACTTCTGGCAAACATTATGGTAGGCAGAACTAGGAGCTAATACACAGCTTCTTCAAATGGTGGCCTGAGATAGCAAGTGCCATTTCTACATATCTCCAAAAGAGTAAACAGCCTTTCTGTAGTCATATGAACCATTTCACTTCAGTCTCTGATTTAATTGTTTTTCCATCATCCAACAATGAACTGCTAAATGAGTCGAAAATCTGTTCTGAGCTAAAGATGTCTTTTCTGTAGTACTAATTGCTATAAAAGTGAAACAGAATATTGAAGTGGAGGAGGATAGAAGGTCACTTGCATGCAATCTACTTTAAAAAAAAAAAAAGATCTAGGGATATATTAGCCATGGCTTAGAAATCTTAGAATGAAGGCACTTACCACTTGAGATTTTGAAGATGTTGCAATTTATCATATAGGAATTCTACTTTATTTGCCTGTAAATAGCTTCCAAAGATGTCTGTTAACTTCATAGTTACCTGGGTAGTATGTTTGTCACAATTTTTAGCTTTGGGTGACAATTTCAAAGTGTCTCTAGCTCGGTCATTACCATCTTTGCAATGACTGTTAGCTAATCTTGCCTATCTTGAGTGCCTGTGATATGATTCTGTAATTGCACAGGGCCAATTAACCTTTATTTCCCAGGTAAGCAAGATAGCTGACAGTGTAATGAAGGAGCGCTTAAAGAAAGTATCATTTCATCTGGAAAACTTACAGCAGGAGAGGGTGAGAGAGAACAAGGACGCTGTCATGCCAGGTAGCTCTTAAAAGGTGTGCATAATAAAGGGGCTGTGTGAGCTGTACACAGGGACTCCAGTAATAGCTCCTGTGTTAAGGGGAAAGTTACCACATCACTGTTTGCTTTTTACTCTTTTCACACACCCCGCTCCTGTTAACAGTGGCCTTGTGAGCACCACAAAATGAGAGCTTTGCCTTGCGTTGAAACTGCCACAGCTGTTTGCTGCAGGACTGCCGCTGGCTGATGCTCTGCTGGAGGTGGCTCCTCCGCAGCAAAGGGGGCACAGCAGCACCCGCGCACCTCAGCCGCTCGCACGTGCGGCGCGGCAGCCCACAGAAAACTGATGGTGGAAGTAGCTTTCTAAGCTATCACCGGCATGCCAACAAGCTGGTTTGCCCCTGGCTTCCTCTATTCCTCTTGAAGTCAAGATACCCCGGTCATTAATGCCACAGTCTTCCTCTTTGGGCTTCGTTCTCGTCTTTACTTTTTTTCTGGGTCTCTAGCGGTTTCTTTAGCTGTCGAGCAGGGCTGTGTAGCCAGCGATCTGGGAATGTTTCAGAATGAAACACATTTCTGGGGTCCTTCTCTGCCAGACAGCACCACGGGTGGCAGCTCCTGCCTAGGGGAAGCTACCTGAGGCAGGGTGGCAGGGAGGGACTGCTCTTATGTAGCCCAGTGCCAAGGGCCATGATTACATGAAAAACTGAGAAAAGAAAGAGCGTGAGATAAGTTCTTCCCCTCCAGATCTCAGAAGAGTTTGAAAATGTGAATACTAAAGGCTCAGACAATAAATGAACTTGAAAAGAAATTCATTTTGTGTACTTTGAAGATTCACAGCCAGTCTTGTGACTTTTTTACGAAGACCTGCCAGGTGCATGCTTTTTAAGTCCTTCCCACTGGTGGAACAGGTGATTTACCTTTTGATTCATTCTCACCGCTGCCGATACCTCAAACACATTTACTAACGGAGGCAGATGCCTCTTGCACATCAGGAGGCAGAGGGATCGGGTTTGTCTGAAAGTTATCCAGAGCCATGTCACGGCTGACCTGTTGGCTGGTGTGAGGAGCTCAGCGCGGGGAGCAGACTCCCCCCGGCCCGGCAGGCACAGGGCCCCTCGCAGCAGCACCGAGGGGAGAGCGCATGGACCATTTCTTCTGTGCATCTGCACAGGCAGCAGCACTCCCAGGGGAGCAGCACTGGGAGGAAACAAGATGACTCCTCCTCATTTAGCAGGCTGGAATATAGGGGGATTATCTACAGCATCCAGGAGAGCCTTTAGTCAATGCACTATGAAATAAAATGGCATAATTGTCAAAAATAGCAGGGAGTATTTCTGTACTGCCCACTGTGCTTCATAAGCACGCACAGAGCTTCACTAACACGCCGTCAATATGCTTGGTGGCACTAAGAGCACGGCATACAGAGGGAAGGCGTGAATAAATTAAGGTTTTTCTGTGTTACCAGTTCACCAACAGAGAGGCAGAAAGGGAGAGGGGCACCTTCGGGCAATGTCCCTGCCTATAGCAACAATAAGAGGTGCTTAGCAGCTGCTGCCGCATCAGGCTGAGCATACATTAATGCTCTAGCTCAGACCAGGAGTGTGCTTTTCATGTGAATTGCCTGATTACCCCCCCTTACCATGTTCAGGTTGGCAGTCTGGGCACATGAGGCTGGATGACTCCCTGCTGGACCAAAACGGGACAAAGTGGCTGGGGACAAAGCCCCTGAAGTCTGTGCAGCATCGGTGTTGCGTCAGGAGCACCCGTGGTTCTGCTCTGCAGCTTTGCTCCTCTTGTCCGCACTGCTTGCCAGGAGGCCAGGGCCTCTGTGCACCTCTTGGTAAGCCAAAGATGGGACAATGTATATTTATGCAAGGGGAAATTGGCAAGGCAGGGATCATGGCAAGGAAGAGGTATTAAGTGGGCTGGAGGTCCCAGGAAGTAAGGAAGCGTTTGATGGATCCATGTGCTGTAGTATGCTTAATGTAGTGAAACCATTATGTTATTTTTAGGTCCAGTTTTCACACGTGAGGTGCAAATGCAGGCTTCATTTTGTTTTTAAAGGTGTGACTCTTCCTCCACAAGCTGTTCTAAATATGTACCTCCATGTTTAATGTGCCAAAATAAATGTTCTGCTACATTCTGATTCTGGTTTGGATTTTGCTTCTGAGTTTTAAGCCAGTAATGTGCACAATTACAAATTTGATATCAGCATTCAACACCATCAGATACATGATACTTCATTGCTATGTTGCTTTGGTCATCTTTCTTCTTCCCTTCATTAAGTCATTCATTGCCTAGAAAAATACAGAGAAAGGAAAGTCTTAGAAAGAAAAATTCATTTAATTCCCTGATATGAACCCAAACCTGTGGCAAATTTTCC
Organism: Scopus umbretta; assembly: GCA_013400535.1. Taxonomy (NCBI): domain Eukaryota; kingdom Metazoa; phylum Chordata; class Aves; order Pelecaniformes; family Scopidae; genus Scopus; species Scopus umbretta. The sequence continues at coordinate 40,796 of VZTL01061924.1, read as the reverse complement.
TTTTTTTTTTTTTTTTTT
>VZTL01061924.1:13845-40754 GCA_013400535.1 Scopus umbretta | reverse complement strand
TTTTTTTTTTTTTAGGAAAAGCCTATATTCCAGTTAGGTTTCAAAAAAAGCCCGATTTTTTTATTTTTAATAAGGTTTCTGGTCATGATGGTAAAAGTCAAGCAAGCGTTATTGACTTTATTTAAAGCCTAAGCTGCTCAGGTAGCCACCAAATATAGCTGAGCTCTTACAAGAACAGCTTGCAGGATTCTAGTATTGTTTAATTTTAATACAAACCCTAATCTAGGGTTTCATGCCACAACTAGAATTAACGTTAAGTGAGATTCTGATCTGGAGCCAAGCTCCACATCTGACCCAGCTCCAAATATGTCAGAATCCCAAAATATATTTTAAGTATACCACATGACAGAGTCCCAGAACATCAAGAAAAGTTAAATGATAAATATATCCAAATAGGAATGTTTTCACAAAAAAAATGAGTCCTTGTGCCATTGAGTCCTTCTGCCACAGTGCTGAGGATGCAGGGCCAGGACCTTGTCCATTTGTGCAGAATAGGTTTGCATCATGCTTATGGACTTGGAGTGCTCCAAAGCCACGTGCGAAGAGCACGTCGATTGCAGAGGTGAGAAAAAGAGCCAAACTTCTCAAATGCTGTGACCAGATGGCCCAGCGCGTAACGCCGTGGCTGCTGCACAGGAGGGGTCCACGCTGAGCACCGCTGATCCTCAGGCCAACTGCAAGGCACCCATTTGTCTGAGAGATGTGACACCGCGGGCTCCAGGGCACCCGCGCCTTGCTCTTTGGTGCTCTCGGCAGGTGGTTTCCCAGCAACAATGCGGCTTCAGACCACATTGTCCTCCCTGCCACTGGATGGATGCATCACTCACAGCTGCTGCTATCAGGAGGGAGAGAATATGATTTTGGGGGAGGGTAGGAGGAAGGTAGCCATAAATGAAGGAGATTTATATATCCCCTGAACTCTAGATTGCTGCAGATCCGCTGGCTGGTACTTAGAGATAGCCTTTGAGGAAAATTCAGGGATCTGAATTCATTCATTTCACAGCAAACGAGGTTACTGTAAAAGACGAAAGATCCCAGATGCTTGCTCTCCTTGCAAAAGAGCAAATGCTCTTGCATGACTTTTTAGACTAGGTAATTGTAGCACCTGCCTTTGCTGAGTTGTGTAATGATGCCTCTCACCTTTACAGTGACCTTCAAAGGAAAAAAGAAAAGAGGAAATAGCTTGTATGCAGAAATACCTATAACACATCTTGCAAGCAAAGACTCTGAAGAGCGCTTGCCTGCTGGCGATGCTGTATGCGAGGGGGTGGGGGCTGGGACTTCACCCTGGATTCTCACACCATTCCTCTTTTACAACCAAAGAAGGTGACTGGTTTCTGCTTTTTCTTAGCTGTTCTTCCTACGGCTGGATTTGTAGCCTGAATAGTTAGGATAGGAATTCGGTGCAGCACTTCATCCTGCTCACTGCTATAGCACTGTAAATATGCACAAGAGAAGGAAGAGGGACTGCCCAGGTGAAAGCTGGTGGGAGTGCAGTGCAGGGAGCCCTCTCTACACCCGCTCTGTCGGTACAGCCGGTATATACACCCAGCCTCCTGATCGCTACTTTACGCTTCTACAGAAATGCCTAGTCCTCGACCAGCAGTGCCAACTCCTCCCCTTGAGCTGTGAGGAAATATTTCTGCAGACCATGAGGGACGCCACACAAGGGGAAAGAGAGGGAGTGCGGAGGATGTACTCCCCTCCCCAACACATCCATGTAGGACAAAGCGTAATTTAGCCCTTTGCTTCATATCTAGTTGCCCTTAGCTACAAGGCAGCCAAAAGAAGCCTAGTCTTTATTTGCTTTTCAGATTTCTCAGTTATGTTACATACCTATTCCTCAAAAAAGCTTCCTAAAAGAGCACACAAAGGGTGTCTGCATCTAGGAGCGCTCACTTGATGGAGGTACCTTGCTCGCAGGCTGAATGAGCTTCAGAAGGACCCTTTTAAAACTGTATCCTGCCAAAACTGGTGCAATTTATTCCTGTTAAAATTTATGTTTAAGCAAGCAAGGGAATATAATGGAGCTATGTCTAGTCTCCACCCAATTTCAAAACTGGAAATTTTTTCTGTTTGCAAAAAGAGACCTGAATTCAGCAAGCCCTATTCTTTGCATATTCTTGGCTAGGAGATCTACTAAACTGCCCGAAAGCACTCAGCATCACTCAGGGTGAGGACCTCAGGACCACGTTCAGGGTAAATAAGAGTGGCTAAGGCTGTGTCGGAGGGAGGCCTCACCTGATGAGCAGGAGCACCAGCCGTGCCTGCTTTGCAATGCGGCTGTGTGGCGGGGTGAGGGATGCAGCACATTCTTCTCCCTGCCACAGGCATTCCCGCAGAGGCAGGGAGGCTCGGGGGCTGCCAGCTGCTCAGCCCTTTGCTGCTGGAAGAATGCAGCTGAATGTGAAAACTTGTCACCAGGCTGAAGCCATGATACACCTGTCCCTCCTGTCAGTCTCCTGCAGCAAAGTCTCACAGGGACTTAAAAACTCAAGCCATAAAAGTGGGATTTAACTAGCCTTATTCTAGAATGCAATATGTAGCATCCATGCTCCATATGTCCCGTGATGGGAATGTCCTTTTAAAATGTGCTATGTAAACAAGACAACAGCTGTGGAATGGCATGAGCCATCCCACAGTAATTCAGAGAAGAGTTAGGCAAAACTTTAGAGGAACATTCCTTTTCATTAAATACCTATGCCCAGAGAAATGGGAAGAATGTGTGATGGGAATCAGTGTCATCTTTTTTATTAAGTGGCGAATCTGTGAGAAACCCGTTAGCAGGAGGAAAATGGCTCCTCCAGCAATGAGAACGGGGGAAACTATTTCCCTTTTTCGTGTTGTTAACAGTCTTGCGTCTAGCCTGGAAAGATAACACGTCGGGAAGCGCCTAGCGCTCACCTTTTATAGGTCAGCAGTGTGGGAGCCCTGGAGGAATGTACTCTGGTAAATGTATGGAAACAGCTGGCTGCAGCTGAATCGGTTGTTTCCTCCCTGGAGATAAATGTTTGTCTGTCTTTTTTTTCCCCCGTTTTCTTAAAATCTAAATTAGACTGCCATAATGCAGAGAAATTTCCTGATACTTCCAGTGAAAGTATGCAATATAACAAACACTGCTCAAAGCATCACTTTTTCCTATTTGTTAGCTGAACTGAGAGGAAAAGGATTGTAATTTTCTGTTTGTTCCTTGGGTTCCTTTTCTTCCACATGAAAACACATATATTATTCTATATTAATCTCTGGTTAAATAAAATGCTTTATTTAACTATAAATTAAACATCTTGGCTGTTCCCCATCCCCTTTTCCTTTATTAAACTTGGATAAATTGAAACTAAGCATCTTCAAATTGCAGGTCAAGGTACTTGACCACTCTTAGTAAAGCAGCCCAATGGTTTGATTAATTTGATTTTAACCTGAAAATAATTAGTTTTACCAAACTTTCATTATTGGTTAATAAAACTTCTAGCATTACAATTATTTTCTGTTCTTGTTACAATACACATACTGACTTTGTAACAGACACGAAGATTTAATATCCTCCTAGGTAAATATTGACCAAGACAAGAGGTCAATATTAACCTGTCAAATCAATAAATCCAAACATTCACATTGGTAGTAGTTAATCTGCTAATACTTATTTAAAAAAAAACCCAAAAGCCAAGATTATCAAAGAAGTTAACGTTGCCAGAGCTCAGAAATGTACTTATTTATCACATAATTTACGAAACTAACAAGTGTTTACTTGGAACATGGAAATTAAAAGTTAAGATCATCATAAATCTTACCTACTTTGACCTAACCAGAAAGTAGGAATCATCATCACACACACGGTTTTCACCTGGCTGTTAAAAAGCTGCGTTTGACTAAGGCAGCTTGTAATTTTAGTGCCTGAGCGCAGGCCTGCAGGGTCACAAGGGAGAATTAGGTGCACTCTCTTCCAAATACCTGCTCTGCTAAATACCTTGGCTACACTTACTTGCATTGAGACACTGGTAGCTCTGGGGGTGGAGGGGGGAAACCTCCTGGGGAGAGAGGGAGATATTTTGTTAGAGCAATTTCTTCAAAGCTCTGGGTAGGAAGCCAAAATCTGCATTTGCACAGGTTTTCAGCAAGGAAATAAGTACAAGGTGTCCATCCTAAAGAGCTTTCCATCTGTGGTTATGGAGCAGTAAGACTTCCTACCAATGGTTCCAACTTCGCCTAAAATCCATTATTTATGATGGCCTTGTGATAAAAAGTTAGTATCCGGCATGAGTTACAGAGAAGTGGGCATACACCTCATCAAGCTTTCAGAGAGGATTTTGAAAAGAATTTTCCACCTACTGCATTAATAGCCCTGTGTTTGAAAGAGGTGCAGTGCAGAAGCTGAGTGGAGGGGGAACGGTCTTCTTTCTCCTATGCAAAGCACATCCTTGAATATATAAGGTCTCTGGACCCTTTCTGTTTATTTCTAGAACTCAAGCAACATCCTGGCTATAGAGTATCTGTGAGCTGGAAGTGCAAATTGCCATGCAAATGAGTACACCGAGGACCCTTATTGATAGAAAAGCAACAAAGACTCCTCAGGAAAAGAGAGGGGTAGCGGGCAGGGAGAAAAGGCTCCCGTGGGTCAGCTGTGGGGTTAGCAGAGGGAATTCAAGGCTTAGAGCTGAACCATCAACAACCTCTCTCCATTCTCACAATGGGCCATTGTTCAAGCATCTTGGTGATGTCCTCTATTAATAATGGTGTATTCTCTTTGAGTAGCCTGGCCTAGAAACCGTATGGATTAGACATCAAGTCCCACATACTTTAGCAAGGGAAAAAGAGAGAAAGCATAGAAAAGCTAGCCTTGCTCCTGCATTCCTTCACTGTTGAGGGCAAAGGAATAACACAAAGCATGCAGGAAAGTATTCTTAATAAGGTGTGTAATCCAGTCATGAAAAAGGGGAGGGAAAATACAACTGTAACACAACCAGTTTGATCCTAGCTTTCAACGTTGGGATCACGGTTGTATTCTCTGCCCTCCACGCTAATGTAACTGAAGTGGAAGAGGTTTGCAGAGCACCATTTATTTCAGTTGTCAGCTGTAATCACAATCACCATCACTTGTGCTGTGGCTATGCCCCTGTGTAACGGGATAGGGGTCCCCCATTCTGCTGGAGCTCGATGTAGTATAACAGACATCAATCCTGTCCCGAACAGCTTACCATCCACCCAACAGGCAACAAGCGTGAGCAACGTAAAAGCAAGCAGTGAGGTGGAGGAGGTGCTAAAGGGAAGCTTGTAGCATTGCTGGGTTACAGTCGATGGCTTTACACCCAGGCGAAGGTGTCCAAACAATTTAGAAGTGTTGAGCTTATTGTAAAATGAGTAATTAAAATGGTAACAGCTCCACTCAGGCACGGTTCCATGTGGTCCCCTGAGCATACTGATCTCTGAATATGGGGCAAGTCAGTGAGTACATGGTTAGATTGTGTTAAGACTTTGCTTTTCTCACACAACTCTAATCCAAGCCAGCTACAAAGAGCTGCAGAGGAGGCAGGGGAAGATAAAGTTGGTTGTGGAGGACAGAGGAGGATGGCCGTAAAGGAAATACCAGCAGCCGTTGGAAATATGGCAGTGGGTGTAAGGTGAGGTATTGGCCTATGGCATCCACGTTTTCCAGCAGTCAAACCTAGCACTGAGAGCTCAGAGGCCATTGGTACTGCACGTGAGAGCAGCTGCAGGAACTAAAGGTTTGCCCAGTGGGTAGTACGTAACAAATGACTCTCAAAGGCAAAAAGGAAGATGCATCGGCAAGCATATTCAGAAATTAGGCACTTGAGGAAAAGCAGCATAACAAGACATGCGAGCCAAGTAGGTAGATAGACGGTGAGCTTGTCTACAGGGGAAATTCAGTACTGACTAAGCTAAGGTGTGAATTTATACAGCCCTAGCTACTCTGCACTAGCTTCCTGTGTGGATAGCCTTAATCTGTACTAAGAATGCTTTTGTGAGCACAATGACACATTTACTACAGGAGTTAATGTAGAGCAGCTAATGCGCTGCAAATTCACACCCTGGTGAACACCATCCTGCCTGCCCCTGCTGATTATACAGGAGCACTTGCTCAGCAAGGGGCGCTTCAAGTGATGTACAGTCAGGGAAAACATTTCCAAATGCTGATGCCGTATTGGGGCAGAGCTGCCTGTGCAACCTCATGGACAGAAATCATTAACAAGGATTGAGCAGGGATGCTTGTGAAAAAAATAGGTCTGGACTTTTTGATAAGGTTGGCAGGGTATCCCCAAGGAAAAGCTTTTTTCCTGAGGTGTCCCAGAACTATTTTATATTATTAAATAACTCTTTGAATATATGCATGCTAATATGCTTTATGTGTCCTATAGATATGATGTCTACAATTCTATGATTCTATGATTCTATGATGTGCTTTCACCAGATACAAAAGTTTATTTACCTCTCTGCTGGAAATAGTGTAACTGAAATACAAGTGAAATGATGTACCTGAGACCACATCTGGAAAGGAACCCCTAATCTCCTGATACTAAGCCCTGCCTTTAGGGAGTCTGGCTGTCATAAACAATGATTTTTTGTCTCTGTGAGAGGAAGAAAGAGCTGTGACTTTGGCCGAGCTATGAATCTGGATCCAGATTTTGTAGCTGAGGCACTGCAGTATATGATGAACCTAGTAAAAACTGTGCTTGCTGGAATGCATCAAAAATAACACTTTAAAGAAAGAGGCTTTTAACAAATCCCAGTCACTTCTGAAAAAATGTTCATTTTAATCCTACTGACGTTGCTGAGACCCTTAATCTTGGAATTGTCTCGCTTACTTGAGTACACGTGGGGGGAGAACAATCTGGTTCTATAGAAGCAAACATACTCTTTTTATAAGTGATAGGTTAAGCATGCAAAGTCTGTCATTACCATAATGACAAGAGTGATGCTCTATGAAGAATACTAATGCATCTGTACTCATTCCATCACGGAGGAGATGTCACTTTTATTATTGAAAGCTGCTGATGTGAACAACACAGAAGGGTTTCTCAACATTTCCTGTTTTGCTGAATAGTATGTCACATTGTCACAGCACACTGTTACATGATCTGGTAATGAAACACCATAATGCACTTGTGCGTGGAAACGGACTTAAGGATATGGAGAGTACATTAGCCCTCAATTATCTGTCCTTGGATGGCCTAAATCTCAACCTTCTGGATGCTTTCATGTCTTGCATAAATGCAAAAAGAAGCATTCAGAACTGATAACCAGCACTGGCTGCAGGAATGTAACAGCGTGTTATGTGAAGGCAGACAAAAAAGTGTGCTGCTGTACATGGAAATACTGGGTACTTACCAAGAGACATCCCACCTGCTCTTAACTCTGTCTGATTTTACCCTTAATGTTTTACAAATCAACAAGCTTCCATAAACACTCAGCTATGTTGTGTTACACTGCAGTTATATAAAGAAGCTGCAGCGTGCCGCTTTGCAGGGATGAAGCTGTTTTATAAGTGGATGCTCCAATAGGAAACATCTGTCCTTTATGGGCATAGCTTAAGCCACTGAAGTGCTGATTCTTTACTCTTTCCTCTCCCCTCTCTCCTAGTGGCCTGTTCTACAGTTTGCCAACTATTTACAGTGTACTCCAAATGTTCTTTGCTTATTTCCAGACCTGAAATTAGCCATCATACTATCCAATATGCTGACATTTCTGAGGCTTAGCATCTAAGGAGATGTCTGCTGCTTCCTTTCCAGCTCAGAGAAGATGGGTATGGAGCGGGTGAATTCCTCAGAATTCCAAGGCAGCCAGTTCACTCAGGCAGGGAATGGCTCTGTGTTACCATATCCCATCAGCAATGCTATCGTTACATGGTTGAGTTGCAGTTTCCATTATAAGCCTCATTTTCCGAGGTTTGTAGCTCATCTGTAACTGGCCATTAAGGCTGTCAGCCCAGCAATGAATATTATTCTAAGACTTTGTTAGAAAATTGGCTTAGCTTGCCTTTTTTTTCCCCTTTAAGAGCGGAAATCTAAAAAAAGTTTTTAGTTGTGGGCTGTGAAAATCTCGACAGATCACAATGCCCTCACCAAAATATCATGGGTACTTTGACGCATACTCTCAGCAAACAGAGCAGCACAGACTGAAACACAGAACTTGAATTAAGGTTAATTGAATATGTTTCTGCATCTTGTGTGCCATGCTGCTCCATTCCTGGCCTTCCAACTCGTATTAGAGACACTGTCTATATTTAGCTTTCCCACGCTAACCCCATTCGGTCTGCATGTTGGACTTGATCTGGCAGATTCTTCGTTTAGTTTTGTTTTGCTCAATTTCAAAGACAGAAAAGAGCACTGCTAAAAGCTCCCAAGAATGTAGAATAAATTCCACGCTTAGATGGTAGTTCGGAGCATTATAATTATTTACAGTAGTGAGCTTCACCCTCCCTCTGCTACCTAATTATATTTGCTTGTCCATCTATGTCTCCACTGGACAAAAGTGGAGACTCACTCTCACGGGAAGGACTGCAAGGAGGGGTACTTTCTGTCCCAGTTACCAAGAAGAAGGAAGAACAGTGCTCATTCTCTTGTGGAAGAATATCGTCAGCTTCCAGGATCCCTAAAGCTTTGTGAAACCTGGGTACAAGAAATGCAAGCCATGCTTTTTTATGACTTTTATCTCTGCTCTGGCTCTGGGGCCCCCCCTTTTTCCTGCAGCTCTCATGTAATGTGTCTTCAGATATCTCAAATGGATATCTCAAAATGCTTAATCCATTGCTGAACATCTGTAATGTGGAACAGTCAACTCATTCCCTCCTGAGTGCACCTGAGCTCCTTTGCAGCCGTAGAATTTCACTCTCAGATACTGGGTTGTGGCAAGCTGTCTACCGTGGTGTTGAAAAAGACTTGCATCCCTCCCTTCATTTTAGTGTGTGTCATGGTCCATCTGTTGGATTAGAAATCCTTCGGAGCTAGGACCTGCTTTTGGTTTCCTTGCAAAATGCTGTGAACACTTGTAATGCAGTCAGACAAATGGCAAAGAGCTGATAAATTAATAGTCCTGCCAATTGTCTTTGGAAACCAAAATTCAAGGGAATTCAGGCAGAATTCCACTATTGGATTGTGACCTGTTACACTACTTTCAAAGCTGACGAAGACAGTAAGAAACCTAGTGAAAATGTAAGACTGCTATAATATTCTAATATATCAGTAATAGGGAGTTTGTGCAATCATATTCCTCCTCTTTCCACCAGTTTGCAGTTTTCCAGTTTAGTAATACGGTACACAATTCCCAGCATGTATAGCAATGAAAAAGTTAGTTGTCCCTCAAATCTTCTCTGTCCCTTTGTCAAAAGTTGCTGCCCCGATGGCAGAGACAGCATAGCAGGCAACAGATCAGCTCCACTCATGCCACAGAGCACAACCCAATTTATCAACTTAAAGCACCACTGTTTCTAGTTTATGTTAAAATACTGAGCAGGGCACTGCTGCTGAGGAGCAGGTACATCTCCCACTCTGTCACTTCTGCTACAGAAGCAGTTACCTTAAAAAATGGACAGGACAGCCAGCTGGGACAGCTAGGATTTAGCAGCCTCTGCCAAATCTGACAGGGATCACAAACCAGAGCCCTCAATTTCACCTACATTATTCACTCACGCTGTATTAACTCATTCCTATCAGTTTTTACTGCTTTGGGTAACATATGTGGATATCATATTGCCCATTGCTTAGCCAAGCTTGCTTCAGACCGCAACTGCAGATAATTCAGAGAAAAGCAACGCAATGAATTTGTCACTAACTCTTCTGGCAATGACATACCCAGGAATCGGGCACATTTATTCCAGGATTCTGCAGAGAGAAGTACCGCTGCCTCTGTGCTCCACATGCATAAGTAAATCGCATTTCCTTAAGTAAACTCAGATGCACAGTAGAAAACTGAAGCTTTCCCCCAAGTCTCCCTTTTGCTTGTTCAGTTTCTGAACTCTTAAGTTCTATTTCTTTTTGGAATGCCACTGCTAATGTAAAGGAAATTAAATATCAACATTTCTTTCAGCACTTTTTAATCATACGCTTTGTGGCTAGAACTTATGCTGTTAGTAAATGCATGTTAAACCTTGAGAAGATTACAGTGCAGCCCTGGGATTTCAAGAAACTTCAGGGAAATAATCAGTCATTGTCCCACTGTTGTGTTACAGCTACCTACAGTGTTAGGAAAGAGAAAAATAATACTGATTAATGCATTTCTCTGATTTACTCTCAATGCAAGAATGAGCTAACAAATTGAAATCTAAATTAATTTTGATAGGAATTAAATTTATTCCATCCAAATTCATATCTACAGATGGTAAAAGTCATCTCTTAGAAAGAAAAGAAGCAAAACACAGCATCTCTAAACTCATCTCTTTCCTAGCTTCACAAAACAAACATGGACGTGCCGTAAGTGAGACCAACTCCCTGAAAATAAGAAATAGGTAACTCCTTCTAACAGGTCTACTGTTTCAATGTCTTTTGCTCCTGCTTAAATTTAAAATTGTGCAGACAGCAACCCTTCTTTAAGGGGAAATTATGGTCCTAGAGGGACTATGAATAGAAATGCCTTGAAGAGAGCAACTGCCTATACCAGAAAATGAAGCAATAACCTACTAATAATGTGTCCTTGAACCCAACAGTGACCAGCGCTCTGAATACTTCTTCCTCTCTGTGTGCACATTATTCAGGGGCCTTTTGGTATTTTCAGTCTTTGGAGCAAGGCGCTCCAACAAGCTGTAGCCAACTGTGAATTTAAAATACTGCTTCAGCCCAGCATGACTGCTGTCTCAACGTAAGTTTGTGCCTTGGTAGTTCACCCTGTTGCTTGCACTGCTCTTCATTACGAGCCAATACAGCTTCCTCTTATGCTCCCATAACCTCTGGAATGATGAGTTAGCATTCTGCTCAAACACTAGCTAACAATGTAACAAAGCGGGAGACCACCACAGACTTACCAGCAAAAACCATTACCCAGCAGAATGCCTTCCCTTCCTTTCACACTGCTGTCTTAGGGATGTACGCACCTGAGCCACATTAGCAGAAATGTTTTATGCTGGGATGCACACTACTGCAAAGACTGTTGTCTGTTTTCTGTGTGTGGAGCGGCAAGAGTGGTGGGAACCTGCAATAGGCAGCATGATATCTGAACTGAAATAACAGTGACAAAAATGGGTTTGCTACTTATAACTAAGGTGTAAATGAGTAGAAAAACAAAGATGCAAATGGTGAAGGAAATTCAGATTGGATATTTTGTGGATGCAAAAGACATCAGAATGGTTTCTTACTTAATCAGAGGCTAGAAGAAAGGTAAAAAGCAACTAACAAAAGAAGTTGTACATGGGTCTGGAAGACTAATTTATTTGAAGGCAATTTCTTATGTGATTTTCTTGTTAAACTCACCTATCCTTAGAGCACAAAGTTATTATTTTTTTCACATGCATTAGTGTAAAATTATTTAGTGTAAATAACACTGCTTTCCCACATATGTCTACTTTTTAAGCATTTTGCACCTGAGGTGTAATTTCTATCAGTACTGAAACTAATTCCTCACATCCTAGTAGTGACTTTTTTTCTGGCTGTGAGTGGTTATGTCAGCACTAGAGCCTCATGGGGTATAATGTATGAACATGCAACCATACTAGTGCTAAACTCTATTATTACGGGACTTATTACAGGTTTCTTTGTATACCTGCTTGTTCTTGTTAGTTACAACTTTAGCGTCAGCACCAAATGCCAGTTGTCTGACTCCCAACCTTTCTATCACAGGATCTCTTTAATAGAGACTTCCCATCCGGCAATAAAGGAAAGGCCACGAAATCCCCCCCAACACTTAATACTGATGCCTCTGCGTGATACTCATGAAAAAGCAAATAGCCCACCGCTGTTTTAAACCTAGTGGAAGGCCAAGTTTACATTTGCATTTCAGGATATAATCTACTAAACCTACTACCATTTAACAAAACGGTAAAACTCTTCATGGCCCCTGGGAAACTAATATTGGTGCATTCCCAACACTGACCCACAAGAAGACTCCCAAAACAGAGGAGCTCAAGGCCAGCTGGTTAGTTTTACTGAGGTTTGGTTCCTGGAAAAGTAGCACACGTCACCTCCACAGCTGGGGACTGAGGCGGTGAACTGCAGCTGCCCCCAGGAGACCTGTAGGATCTGGCAATAAATACACATTTCCTACATGTCAGTCTGAAACCTCAGTGAGGTTTGGGCAAACTGCGCTTAAAATCCTCACCCACGACGGAGTGCCCCGTTTGAGTACCCCTGCTCTAAAGCATCAGAAACAGCTGTACTAAAAGCCACGCTGTGGGTTTGCTAGGTGAATTCAGTGCTTCTCTGTCTTCCATAAAAGAAGGTGAGCAGCTCCCAGCTGTAACACAGAAGTCTACATATCCTCTAAAAGCATATTTTTCTTTCCACTGCAGCTGATATACACTGCCTTCCCGCTTCTTTGTGCAGCGCCAAAATACATGTTATTGATTCATTACAAATCGCTTTGCCTAGCAGAGCTTTGCCTGTTCTGCAGGATAAAGAATCCAAGAAGCAGGGCTCAAAGATGGTGGAAGATACTTATTTTCAAGAAAAAGGTTATAAACAAGCTGTATGCTATCTGTAACACCTTATTTCCTCATTCACAGCGGAATCCTTCCTCATGAGAAAATTTAGAGGGGACTTTGCTACCATATTTGTGGCGAAGCCACAATAAATCCAACAGGATATTCCACTCAAGGGAGAGATCCAGGGGGGAATGGTATAAATTGCCAGCAAAAGCAGAACTATTTCAGGGTGGTCTACAAAGAACTAACTTCTCTGCTTGTTGATTATGTTGTTGATGGTTGGCCAAAATTTTTTTCAGAACTACCTAAAGTTAGCTCAAAAGGTCATGCTTGGGAACGCAGATAAATGGCCCAAATTACACGCATTCCGTGCTCCAGCATCTCAGCCACCAGGTTAATTATGAAGGAAGCTTACTGCTTATTCATCTTCCTAAACATTTTGAAAATCTTGACCTTTGATTTCCAACCAAAAACTGTGATGTGGTCTCTGTCTAATCAACAGTTCTTAATCTGTTCTGCCAAGAAAAGAAGTAAAACTGTGTACACGTGAGACTGTAAAAGGCATAAAAATGAAGAGTGTGATGAAGCCCGTTTCCCCAGAATGGCCAATCCAAAAGCAAGCTGACAACATTCCCACTTTTTAGATGCTGGCCTGCTAAGATAGGAAACCCTCTTTAAACCCATCCTAAAAAACCCTAGCCTGGAGGATGTTAGCTTTGCTCTGCAGTATCATGTTGTTGAGGGACCTCACCAGGAAGCAAGTGTATGGAATTAGATAGTGAAGCAGAGACCGAGGGATCTGAAACACAAGTGGTGGGATCACAGTGGGGTAGCACTGAAGAAGCTGGCACAGACCCAGTGAGCTGTTTGTGGTAATAGAGGAGAGAATTACTACAAACCCTCATCCTCATTCCATGAGAGCAGTTGGTAGCTGTTAACTACATGCAGACTATAAAAGGAGAATGAGAACCGGCCACCTTCAGCCAGAAAAAGAATGAATAAAATGCATTAGGTCTCCTACATATGAAGAATCAGAAACCTACACAAATAAACTATTTCTGCAACAAGGCACAGTGCCAGCAGCAGCGGTCTGAACTACTAGTCTGCTCTGACAGCAATGAGAAATAGCAGCTACTCGGAAGACATCACCTTAAAATAATAACAGCAAAAAGTGCTCCAAATCTGCATATGGAGCTGACCGTCTGGCTTCTTTAGGAACAGAAATACTTTGGCCATAGACAGATTAGTTTCTGGGTTTGGCTTTTGAGTAATTGAAGGCATCAGGCAGTGATTTAAGAGGAGTGGATCACCCAAAGTCCATACACGGCTTGGCTGTGTTAGCAGAGCTTACTGCTCTTATCTCATCTCACTTGATTTTAAAAAGACTAATCGTCAATACAGCAGGGTGCATGCAGAAAACCAAGAGGTCCAATTCTGCAGTTCTCTGGTTTGCATAAGCCTGCAATAACTCACTTGGGCAAGTGTTCAGTAGAAAACTGATAGGAGACAAGGATCTGACCCCCATCTGGAGAGTCTAAAAAGCAATTAAAGGACAGAGAAGCAGGGCTTCCATTAATGTTAAAAGCATTTGTAAGACCAGATTCCCCCTTTTCCTGTGAAAATGTGTTTAGATACATCTGTGTATTAAAAATAGAGAAGAGACCCCCTATAAATTCACACACACTGAGCTGAACTTTGTGGTGGGGTGCAGTTAAAGTAAACACTGGAGAACAGGAGAGCCAGGAAGAATGGATTTGACCAGAGCCTCCAGTTAACTGTTCTAATTCCTTCCTTCCTCTTACATTTTATTTCATTCCTTCAATCAGTCTGTGTATTTTTCTTCTGCAAATTAATCACTAGGGAAAGATGTACTTTTTACAAAGGTTAAAGTAGTGCTGGCGTTCTCCTACCAGGCAACGGAAAAGTGTCCAAACTCAGCTCCAAGAAGCTCCTGATTGCTCTGATCAGCACTGAAAACACCATCATCTGCACATTAAAGGGGTTTCCATTTCCCCAGTGCTAGCTTTGAAATTAATTTCACACAAAAAGCTTCACATAACAGTGGCCCTGTCTGCAAGAGCAGCGTTGGCATCAAACACTATCTTTAGTTTCTTTCTCACCCTCTGTGACTGTAGACTGGTTAATGAAGATTCTTGTCCAGCTGTGTATATCTCCCGTTTTGATACTCCTAGGAGCACTGTTAATCCTCCTTCCAAAGGAGGGCACACATTTAAGATTAACTTTTGTAAGAATTCACTGTGAAATGCTCACAAGCAGCCAAGAGACTTTTCAGGCTTGACACTTGCAGATCAAATATCCTGTGATTTGCTTGGTGAGAGTGTTCCAAATGTTGTCCTGTCATTTATGGATCAAGTCTAAACATTTCATCATAACCTCTCACGTGCAAAGCTCCCGCCACTTCCTCCTTCAAATCCCTCCTTAAACGCCTTTCCTTTGAAAGGCTTCCAGTGTTCCTCTGCTCACCAATAACATCTGCACCCACTTTATGGTAAAGTAATATCAGCGACTTGTGCCTAAAGTAGACTTTGTGCTGCCTGTAGCAGGGCCTAGTCTTCCATCTGCTTGCGAAGCATGTAAGTATCTTAAGATCATCCCCTTCCTTCCCCCCAAAAAGCAACTAGAAACTGACATAACCCAGGATCAAGTTTTGGTGGCAGACCCTCTGGCTGGGTCCTGCCAGTGGAACGGCTGAAGAAAACAGCACAATCTTCCAACCAGTTTCTTAGAGAAAGAAAAAAAGGAAATATTCCTATTGCACATAGGAATGCTTGGAAGCCTCACAAGTACACTTTGCACACAAGGAATATTTGCAAGCCTTATAGAATAGAAGTAGCAAAATTTAAACTACTTCTTATTATGCTCCCTGTTCTACAAGACATACTTTTCCTGGCAGCTTAGGGCTTATCAGCATAGGCTTTGTGATCAAGAACAAGTTTTTCAGCTTACCCAATTAACTTTAAACAGTTCCTTTATCCTTTCAGAGTATATTTATCTCCCTGTCTTCCCCCTGCAAAGCCCCACAGAATTACAGTTGGCTTATTGGCAAGGCTGACCTGGAATTGTGCCATAACACCTGATTACCGCTGACCCACGCGAACGTATCAAATGTATCGTGCAGCGCATGTGTCCCCTTTACCGCATTGATTTCCATCTTCCTTGGGACCTCAGACCCCCACTTCCCACATCCCACTCCTACCTCTCGTGCTGCTTGTTTTTGCCATGGACCAATGCCTTGCTTCCCGTTGCTGCAGCAGCCAGATGGTAGCTGCCGTGCCTGCCTTCAGCAGAGGCAACAAGTGGGATCTGGTTGCAAAAGTGGCAGTAGCAGTGATGGAAGCTGTATGGAGGCAGTGGCTGAGGAGTATATTTTTCCTAAAATGGCACCTTAAAGAATATACATTTGCTTTAGGTACACAATATAGTATATCCATAAGGGGCGGCCATAAATGCACAGAGAGTTGAGTCTGACTGGGAATCAAGCTACTTATTTGTACGCTATTCTGTGTTTAATTCTATGTATTTAGATATCCAAATAAATGGCCTCTTTTTCTGCAAGGCTGGGAACGGCATTTGCTAAATATGGAAATAGGGTATCTAAAAATAAACACACAAGTATGAAGAGGTTAGCCTTATTCTATAAAATGGGGGCAAGAGCACTGTGGCAACTTATATGTCCAAAATACTTCTAAAAAGTATCCCTTCTCCCACCCACCCTTCAAAGAGCCCTGAGCAAAACTAAACAAAACAAAAAAGCCTTCACAAAACTTCCCAGAGTTGAGTGAGCATGTCAAGAAAGCCACAGAGAAAAGATCTCTAGTGATAAGTGGGCTCCCTGCAGATGAATAGCCATTTATGTTGCCAAAGGACAATACAAATTTGATATTGTTTTACTAATTTTCACATTCTTTGTTTTATGGCAGCAATCATCATAAGCCAGCAGAAGACAATACTATCTAATGGCAAATGAAACATGCAAGCACTCACGGGATCCCCAGTCACTGGAGAGGGTGATAAAGCTACACAGCAGCTGGAGTTTTGCTACAGAGACAAGCAAATATAAACACATAAATGGAGTTTTCAGTTAATCTTCATATTTTTGGAAGTCCTTCAACATAGTTCCAGCAAAAGCTTTTCCAACACCTAAGTTTTTAACTGGAATCACCATTAAACCTATCGGGTTTCTGCCTAGACATAGAAAAAATCCCCTTACTTGAATTCCCAGGCGTATTTCTAATTTCTCTGTTTAATCACATCCCTGAATTTTAATTTCATTTTATCCTGGAAGGTTTTTTTTCAATATATGTTTAAGTCATATTATCGAATGGGCTAAACCCTTCCACATACAGAAACACCAATCTTTTTGTTACCCAAAGCCCAGCAGTGAATATTCTAGATCAGTGAAGTAAATTCCTGGGGTAGTAATTTATATCGAACTAAAAGGCAGTGCCTTTTTTTAAGTGCTAAAGTAATCCTCCCAAATTACTGCAAACTGTGAGTTACTGTTTCACTCAACACAACAGTCTTGTACATATTTCTGTCTCAAATTTCCCCTCTAAATGCCTCCAAAAAAATGTGCCGGGGCTCAGCCTGGTTTGAAGTATTTCTTCCTTCCTTTCTGTCTTCCGTGGCGCCCGGTGTATTCCGCGTACCGCAGCATCTCCTAGTGGCCACACTGCCTCTGCTCCGTGGGAAAAGCAGCCGACGGGGGAATTTTGGTTTCCCACCGCTTCACTACATTTCCACGTGCTTGTGCAGTAAAAGGAATCAGCTAGGATCAGGTATTGGTGCTGCGCTGCACACCACCTTTGCACATTCACCTTTGCTGAAGCGAGGGCTGGCCCCTGAGTTACAGGAGGATCTGGCAAATGCGAGGGTCGTAATCCTTCCCACCAGCTGCCGAGAGGCAGGGTGGGCTCTGCCGAACAGCCCTGTCCAGGCGTCCTTTGTGGGAAGAGTTTCTCCAAGGCTCGAATCAGATACCAGGTCTAATTTTGCGTTAATTTATACCAGCGTAACGCTACTGAATTCCTGACTTTTATCAGCTTAAATGAAAAAGGTGTCTACTTACTTTCTAAGCAGTACGTAATGGAGAATGTATTCCCTGCTTTAGCTGGAAAAAGAAAAGTGCTTGCGTGAAGTTACAGAAGTACTGTGGATAGTTTCCAGATAGGCAACAATTTACAAAGAATTGAGGGAACGCTTCAGCACTTTCTGCAGAAAGGTTAGAGAGATGCGTAGGATTTCAGTACATTCGATGCAGCAGAGAGATTATAGACGCTGGTAACGTTTCAGCTCTGATCTGTAGCTACCAGGCTGGAGCTGGGCTCGTCAGCACGCGCAGAACCAAGTACAGTGTTTTCAACACTCACAGGATGGGCGTAATCATCTGAGCTGCTGGAAACCCACCGCGTTCCCTTTGGCCGTTGCCACTGCTGGGCGCAGCACAAAAAGCCCGCATTCAAGAGATGGTCGCTATTCAGGGCAGCTTAAGCACCCGCCTAGCTCCTCTTGAAGTCAAGATTAAATGTCAGGCACATGTTTCAGGACTTTCCTGAATCGAGTCCATTATTTGGAAGGGAACTTGCCTACTGAATTCATTCCTAATCCTAGTCATTATATCCATGCTTGCATTACCCCAATCCACAACTGTTTGGAGCTTCACTATTGTTTTTTCTGAAGCCTGATGATGAACGTTAAAGCAGATCAAGTAGTCAATCTCCAGCGGTAAAAGAAGCAGCAAAGAAGTAACATCAAACTTGTGCAGGAGTGCACTCTCACACGGTTTCCTGTCTTCTGCATAGATAAATCAGAGTACTTTTTTCTGTTTCATATGGGTTTTGATCTCTGCTCCACTATAATTTCTCTGGCAAGGGAAACATCTTACAGCAGCAACAAAACCAGCATTATTTATTTATTGAGCACTCTCTGTGTGACTGACATTTACAACACCCAGAGGGAGACACAGGCCCTGTCTCAAGGGTCTTGCAGCCTGGAAAAACAACACAGTTTAGAGTCATTGGCCAGACAATAAGAGCAAAATATTGGAATCTCAAACAATTTGCCATTTACATTTAAATGTTGCTTTTCTTGCTGGATTAATATAGAAAGGTTTAGCAGATGAACAGCATTTGAGGGAAAAATGTTTCCACTGCAAAGCAGAAAAGGCTGAGAAAATACTATTTTCATTGCACCCAGAAAGATTAAGTACACTTGAAGAACCAGGGGATGAAATCCTCAAGAGGACCAGATGTTAATGCTCCGTATTAGGTAGAATTGAAAAAAATAATGAAAATAACTGCATACCTCTTCAGTCTGAAGTAAGAATTAGAAATGTGTTAAGTGTTGATGTCATCCTGAAGCCCAGGACCAACAGAGCTCTCCTCTTTGTCCTCTCCACATCTCTCTTCCCCGCAAAACTCCTCTGTAAACCTGTATTGTATTCTCCCAGGTAGGAAAATCCTACTGAATCTAAACTGATTCTCTTCTTTTCTGTCAAAGCCCAAAGAAGTTACTGCAGCACAAAGGGAGCGGGATTATCTCCAGGGGCTTTAGGAAGCAGGAGGAAGCTGCTGCAGAGATTGCAGAGCAATCAGTTTTCTCCGAACTATTGTGCAACCTGTCGAACTAGGCAAGTAAAAGCCCCTATATACTATTAGCAACCAGTATCACTGGCTTAGTTGCTCCAGTTCAAATATTATTTCAAGTATGGGATATCCCACTGATTCTCCTGTTATTTGATTGCCCATAATGCTGCCGTATTGTACACTGCCTCTGACAAGCTATACACTAATGGGGAAAAAAAGCAAAACATTTCAGTAAATCCCACATTATTTTTTTTTAATTCTGAAAATAAATGACCAGTTTTAAAAAATTAAAGATTTTTTTTTTAAATTTAGTATTATTCCCTGGCATTTGTTGAAAAACAGTGCTTTTTCTAATTGAAATCCTTAAGAACTAGGGACCTCAGCACATTAAATGTAAATCCTGGGGATAGATTCATGTCCAAAGCTAGCAGAATGCTTCTTGGTTACGGCTCCTGCAGCTGGGAAATGTGAATGCCTGCTGCTATTCTCAGAGGGCAATTTATTTATAGTCCCCCCTGTGCTTGACCAGCTCTCTTTATGAATGCATTTACTCGGGGAATAGTAAAATAAAATCTTTGAGCACAGGCTTCTCAGCTGCTCACAGCTCTCCAAGGAGATGGGAAAAGAGGTCCCTCGCTTCTCTGCTTCCTCCACCCCACATGTAAAGATTTTGGTCCTGTGACACAGCCCTGGTGTATGAAAAGCAAACACTGTGCAACAAGAGCAACAGAAGTCGCCACAGCTACAGGATGTTAACAGCATGAAAGTTTGTACAGGAAGGCTAAGTTTAACCCCAATTGCCCTGTTCAAGTCTAGCCTAGAGCTGGAAAGAAAATAGCTGGAAATTAAAAACACTGTCGCATGACAGCGTTCGCTGCTTCCTGAACATCTCCAGACTGTCGGGGGAGAATGTGTGAGTGCTCTCAGTTTCAGAGACCTCAGACCACATTGAGTTAATTTGTCTCCTATAAACATAATCCCCACTCTCAGGAACAAGCAAACTGGGGGGATGGGGTCTGTCCAGTTGATTTTTCTGGCAGTATTTTGCCCTTGGAATCTACATAGGAACACACTCTGATGTATGCTTAACATCCTTAATCTAGAAGGCGCTTAAAACACATGATTAACTTTGGGCACATGTTTCTGAAGCAGAAGACTTTTTTGAAATACTAAAAGGAATGCAAGAAAATACAAAGAAGCTGTTTTGATCTTCTGGACAAATGAAAATAAACAAACAGATCTTTTGGGTCAGACTGATATGAAAACAAAAGGCTTTTTGACATCAAGGAGAAAGAGAAGAGTGATGGGAGCTGAACCCAATATGAATCATCTAGTTGCATTTCGGGTGCTGTAAGTCCTTTCAACATCTTTCCTTGTTTTGCATCCTACAACAGTCAAAAGTGCTAAAGAAAGTACTTTTGAAACTGAAAATATTGAAACACATGTCCAAATGGTGTCAGGCCAGAGCTGCTTTCTTTGCAGGTAGTAAATAATTTGTCAGCAAATGTTCATCTACTTCTAGAAATGACCCCAAACTGGGATCTCAGTTACAATGAAAGCAATTAGGTAGAGGTCAAAGGAGGAGAAAAACCAGAGATGCCTGTCACTATAGGCTAAGAAGCAGCGATGTCTGTTTGTCCCAAGTTATAGCAAGCATCTACAGAAAAATAGTTTGCCTCATAAAATAATGCCACAGGTGGCTGTGTTCTCATGTAAACAAAACGCTTCCCCTTTGTCCTTGCAGGTGTGATCTGCATCTGCACTATTTCCAGTACAACGTGAAACCACACAGCACAAGCTGCTCTTAAAAGATAAGATGGCAGAGACCTATTTTTACTACTTTTTAAAGCAAAAGCATCACACCAAAAGTAGGTTGAACTTTGCATATGAACATTTACCTGCTGTGTGAGAAAAATACTTAGATGTAGGCACTTTGCTACAGAAAGGAAGTCACTGACTTTTATTGTTATTTTTGTAATTTTATGGGGGATTGCAAATGTCACGGTCTTAGCAAAAGAGTTGCTAAACAAAGGTGCTCTCTCCACTGCTTCGTGTTTAGGTGAATTTGGAAATTATAGTGCCACCACTTATTTAAATAGAAGTCAGTGGTGTAAAAATAAAAGATGAATTCACCAACTATGAAAAATGAAATTAAATTAGGACGCAACTGTTGGGAAGAAGCTACAGATAGGTAAAAAGCCACAGTTTCAAAAACTCAAAGTAAGACTGAGACCGTTAAGGCTGTCAGAACTATAAACACAAAAGGATTTCTTAGATGGGCGGTTTACACATCTGAAAAGATTTTAAATAAACACTTCTTTCTCCATG
The DNA here is from genome assembly GCA_013400535.1 of Scopus umbretta. Classification (NCBI taxonomy): domain Eukaryota; kingdom Metazoa; phylum Chordata; class Aves; order Pelecaniformes; family Scopidae; genus Scopus; species Scopus umbretta. The sequence goes on along the minus strand of VZTL01061924.1, from coordinate 19,241 downwards.
AAAGCTACTACTTAGCTTGTGCTTGGGAATGAAACTGAGCATTACTGTTTAATTTTTTTCGTGCATATAATGTTATAAGAATCTTCTCCTCTCACAATCTGTAAGCTTTTTTTTTAATTACATTTATTTATTCTTCCGCACAGTGAAAAGCACTCCTCAGGTTCCCTGAGCTGAAAACAATGCACTGCTACTCATTTGAAAATCTGACCTTAAAGAAGTGGTACTTGATGGGCTACTATGACCATATGGCTATAAAGGGAGAATGTGTCACTTTATATGATGCTTTTGAGCAAAGTTTTTCCTACCAGCGCAGAACTTCATGTGCCTCCTCCAGAGTCAGTCCCACTGAAGAGAACAAGGCAGCCAGTGCAGAATCTAGCCCTCATCAGCCAGAGTCCATAATATTTAATTGATGTGATAAGCTTCCCAAATATTGCCAAAACATCTTGTGAGAGGAATTTTTCAATTAGTTTCAGAGGGCAGCAGTCTCTTCCGATAAGGATAGAGGCAGTTTCAGCTGCTTATGCTGTTTCAAATGTACACAGAAAACCAGAGTTTCTAAAGTGTTACTGCAGAGTCTTTGAGGTTTACAGCATTAAGCTGCTAATCCACAGCGTGGAACTTTTAAGTTTTAATTGTGCGTCAATGTTTTAATTATATTCTATTTTAGTTTTCGATGGTTTGATCTACAGTTCACATGAGCCTATCTCATTGCCGTTGTTCACATGAGAAACCTTTTGAAGCCACGGGTATTGCCATGTGACTGAGCTCCTCAGGACCTATGGTATACATAAATAATGGAGTCTGTGCAGACATATAACGTTGGGGAGGAACTGTATCTTTCGGTTTGCGTCTGTGGGTTTCTTACTGCCCATGTGAAGATATAGTGGGAACCAGTGACATAGACATCCAGAAAAATTGAGAAACTATTTTTAGACGCAAGTTCCCATGTTTGCAGCACATTTCTCTTTTAGAAGTAATGGCAAGCTTCGCTTTGGGGGCAGGCGGCACATCTGGAGCCACAGGAAGAAGAAGGGAGCTCCAGTGGTTCAGATGAGTCATTGTTCCGTCTTAATGGAAAACCTATAAAATATCAAACTGCCAGAGACTAATAGATCTTTCAGGGGTTTATTAGTTTTACAGGTCTTATAAAAATTACTGGAAAAACATAAAACTTTAATAGCTGAGAACTGAAAAGGTTTCATGAGCTTAAGCTTGGCCTGTTTGGATCACAGCATCGCTAGGCTTCTACAGCTGGGATGTGGCACACCAGCTGCAAAAATTCCCCAGACTCTCTCGCTTTTGTTTAGCTGTCCTCCAAGGTCACACGAAAGCTTGTGGCTAGTTTCCCTTTGAATACAATTTCATGAAAATATTTAGATCTCTGGAAATAGCTGAGGTTCTTCCTTAGTCATAGCTTGCCTGGTGATTTCTAAGTACTAATGCCGTAGACTGAAGTTTGCAGCTGATGAAACCACCCAAGAGTATTACAAGTCTAGATGTAGATACACATGTTTACCTACAGGGCATATTCAAGGGGCTTACCAGGCATAATTGCCAATCAGGAGTATCAATTTAAGTAAGAATTTATGTCCTGTTTCCAGATTTGAAGAGGTATCACAGAAATTATAGACTGGACTGTGAACAGGGACAAGACCCATCCTTAGGGGTTACAAGATGGAACAACTGCTCTGACTTTCAGTCTCAGACAGAGAGGCCATAATGATTAGCTACATCCAGCAACTATCAGCTGTAGCAGTTAGCAGAGCTCATTGCCTTGGTCCAGAGAAGAGCAAAATCATTCTCCTGCATCACATAAAGCTACCTAGGATGATGACAGCTAGACTGTTTTGATGCAAAGGTAGTCAAAGGTGGCTTGGATCACTGCCATCAGGCTGGCAATGGCAGCGACAGTCCCCTTTATCCTATAATCTGTGTAAGGACTGGTAAAGATGATGTCCATATAGAATGTACATGCAGAAGGTTTTCCTTAGAGCTGGTGAAACCACAGCCAGGCAGCTCCTGCTGCTTTCTGAGCCTTTTCCTTTACAGGTATAAATACCCCAGAAAAAAAGAAAGGAGAAAGAAAAAAAACCATGAAAATTAAGCACAGTTCAGTCTTGTCTACCCAACCTGAATACATGCCAAGTGCTTCAGGCGGACAAACAGAAGCCCTGCTCATTGCTGAGACAAAGAACTCCTCTGGAGTTACCTGAATAATTGTGGTGGGTTGACCCCGGCTGGATGCCAAGTGCCCACCAGAGCCGCTCTATCACTCCCCTTCTCAAATGGACAGGGGAGAGAAAATGTAACGAAAAGCTTGTGGGTCGAGATAAGGACAGGGAGAGATCGCTCAGCAATTACGGTCACAGGCAAAACAGACTTGACTTGGGGAAAATCAGTTTCATTTACTACCAATCAAAACTGAGTACGGTAACGGGAAAGAAAACCAAATCTTTTAACACCTTCCCCCTCCACCCCTCACTCCTTCCCAGGCTCAAAACTTCACTCCTGATTTGTTTAAAGAAAATAAACTACACGATAAGTAAATCTGTACATGTGTAAGAAAGCTGAGCTGCATCACAACGGATTTCTCTTTCTCTATTAGGTTTTAGATCTTTGAAAGGTTTTTATTTAAAATGGAGCATGACTACCCTGGGGCCTCTTCTACTAATTAGCTAGCTGCAAATGAAGTATAGGACAGATCTCATCCAGTGGATGCAGGGATTTATCCTTCAGTCAGATGCAGAGGTCACCCAAGCAGAGGCACGCTTTATAGTACCATCAAAAGTTTGATTTGTCTTTCTCATTCTAGAAAGCAACCGCACTACAGGGACTACAGGTAACTTACCCAAATATAATGATCTTAACACAGTTTGGGACTTCTGATTGTGAAAACGTGAAGCTTTATTACTTTGCACTGAAGTGGCCCACTTCCTGTAACAAAAGCAGGAGAATAATTAGAAATTTATTAGTGAGCTAGGGTGACCCACAGCTATGTTTTGTTGATGCAGATTATAAAAGCACCTAATTTTGGCATTCGCCTTCTGAAATTTATGGCAAAGTGGAAGACACTTGGCTTAGTGATGTTAAAGCTCAAAATTATTTCTAACTCTAGTTTATAATGATTTTGTTCCCAGATTTTCCTCCTTGCAAAAATAACTTTGCTCTCTAGGTTTGGACATCTCTTGCGCCTTTTGTCATATTACGGGTAATAAGAAACAATTTCATGTTTTACTCCCCCAAACCCAAATGGCAGAGGGACCTTTTTGTGTCATTGCAAAACTTCCTGCACCAAAGGTCAAAATAAATCTATTAGTAATTAAGCCTCACCAACTGGCCAAAGAATTTGTTACTCCTGTAAGCTTGTTGCTAGACTAAGTGGAAGCAACGGCCTAGGTAAGCCAGCTCACGTGTTATTTGTTGCATGATAGCATAAACGGCAGTCATTAATACTCATTTCATGCTAATGCATTCAGATTCATTATAAATGAGGAAAACAAAATTAATGGATTTGAGTTTACAGTGGATTTCCATTAGGGGCTTCTGTTCTAGCTGCTAACATCTGAATTTCCTAGGAATGAATGGGTTTAACCACAGTGTAACTGTTGTTTGTCTAAAATAATTAATTAAGGTGTGTAAAAGGTTTTGTAAAAGCATTCAAAGCAATAGGAAAATTCCCAGTTGCCTCTTCTTGCTTTTAGCACAATGATATATATACCCTTGTGCTTGACCTTAAATGGATGTGCAATTTTCACAGATTGTGATCTAGGATATACTTACGGTATCACAGTACAAGGAGTCAGAGAAAGAAGACTTTGGAAAGGGAAACCTTTGTCAAAACACAAATTCACATGTGTTGCAAGTTGTGACAAAAGATAGTCGTGGTACAAGGAAGCAGTTACACACCTTCTAGAATGGCACTGAGAATGAAAAGACAAACCGACTGGTTGCCTGTATTTCTGAATTATTTTGCTGTCATTTTCACTTTCATTTTTATTTCACACAACTACTTTGTGTGGGATGGAGGATGGATTACAAAGAAGGAAGAACAGCTTTAACAGTGGAATTTGTTAACCCTGTCACAACACTATAGCCCAGGGAGGGACTTCAGGAGATCACTTGCACCAAAGCTGGATGACAATCTGACTCTCGACACGTTTGTGAAACCCCTGCTAAAAGTCCTTCAATTACGGCCGCGTCACACCATTCCCAGGTCACCTAGTCCTTTACTAGCTTAAAGTAATGTTTTTTTCTTAATAGCTCAGCTGCACTTTGCTGCGTTTTGAGCCCATTATTTCTTTCCCTAGCTTATTAAGACATAGAGAAGAAACTATTTCTGTCCATATCTGAAATGGATCTACAGTCTATCAGAGGACTAACGGAGGCCTGTGCAAGACATCTCTACATAGTTTGATGGGGTGTGAACACTTTAAAAAACTTTAAAATACAGTCAGCTCCTCCAATACTTAAAGGTGCCCTGCACGCTTCAAACAAATAACAGTAACAGTTAGAGCTGGACCATATGCTTAGCATACAGGCAAAGTAATTTAAGAAGTATTAAAATACGTAATGACAGACACGCATAATAACTGGTATGAAAAACAGCATACAAACAGGCAAGGAACTGGTCAGATCTATGTAACAAGTAAAGGTGACTCAGTGTCGTTGGACTTGGGTCTTGACAATGTGATCGCTAGTATTTGTTATTGTGCTTTAAACTTCTGTGCGTAATTAATAAAAGAACCTGGGCAATTAATTCAGTCTTGAGTAGCATCTGAGTGAATGACAGATGATAGACGGGTGGTAGAGCCGGACACACAGTCAAAATTAATATGGTTTAGTGTGTGATTGACTGCAGAAAGTGCTAACTTGAATGGAGATCTGTAGCCAACAGGGGGAGGCTCACCAACAATTGCCTTTTTGTTTAGAGAATATATAGTATATATTCTGTACAAAGATTGAAAAGCCTTATCTCACCTCGCTCTTCCTTCTCAAGGCCTTTCCGTCTATATGGATAGTATCTACACACTACATACAGAGAGAACACACAGCGTGCACTCCTGACCCGGAAAGAAAAGCCTTGCCTCAGCGCACCCTGCCTCGCCGAGGCTTTTCTGTCAGCCTATGGAGGCACCACGGCGGGAAAGCTGCCGCTTCACCCCCCGCACCTTGTGAGGCCGCTCTGCCCCTCCCGTGCAGAGCACACACACCACCCCTGCGTGCTGCGGGGTACGCGCGCTCCTACGAAATAGATAGCCCAGATTATCTCTACAGAGAGAAAAGCCTCAACTCGGCAACACGATGGAAGGGTGCTCGCACAGCCTCAGCGCCCCGCCCCCGCGGGGTTACCGGTGGGGCAACGCGGCCCGCCTCGCCCACAGGCCTAGCGGGCC
>VZTL01061924.1:0-13749 GCA_013400535.1 Scopus umbretta | reverse complement strand
GGGCGCCCAGGCGGCCGCCGGGGGGGGGCGGCGTGGGCGCGGGTCCGGCGGAGGGCCCGGCGGAGCCGGCACGGGGCGAAGCCCCCGCTCTGAAAAGCGACAGATCCCGCCGGAGCCGCCTGGGAAACGCGCGTCCCGCCCCGGGCCCTCGCCGCTACGTGCGGAGTTAACTTTCCAGGCGGCGCAGGCTCGCCAGAGGAGCGCGGGAGAGGGTCTCCGCTTCCTTCTCGCGAATTCGGATCTGCTGGGCGTCGTGGCGCTTGCTTTGGGGCGTTTCGGGAACGCTCTGGAGGCCGAGGCACCGCCAGGCCTCGGCTCTGGCCGTCGTGCGTGAGTATGGGCAGGAAAGCCGCGTATGGTGGCGGCGAGTACTTACCTACTTATTTCGTGACTCTTTATGAACTTAAAAGTAGGAGGTGGGTAGGCGTTCACACAGCTGGGTCTTGGGTGTTGAGTTGAGTAAGCGAGCTTGGACCAGTGAAATGTGGGGCGGTGAAAAACAAAGGTGGAATAGTTCAGGGTCACAAAATACTGACTTGCTTTTCAGATGGAGAGATATTGAGCCTAACCGTACTATGAACTAAAATAATTAGCGTGCGGTTCCTCAGTTTTAAACCGGTGCGCTATACAATCAGTTCTTTATTAATACACCTCGTTAACTTTTCCGAATACCCGTACAATCTTCATCCCCACCTAGTGATGCTTTGGTATCTAAATTGGGCCTCTTGCTTGCATCGAGTTTTAGTTCCTACTGTTAAGACCTTTATTTTGTAGTCAGGCTATTTTGTGCACAGGTGTTTTATCCGCACAGATCAGTATGCGGGGTAACGACCTACAAAATTTTTTACTCATGAATATTTCTCGTGTCCAAAGGGGTCGTTAGGCGATAAGCACTTACATGCCTATAAAGTAGGTTTAGAGTCAGTTTGCAGATAATGCAAAAGTCACTGAAGTGAATGGAAAGGAAGGTAATTCAATGGTAGATCTTAGGGAGATACTAAGGCCTCCAATGTGTCCAAACTTTAGTATTATAATGCTGAGTTTTGTCAAGACTATTCAGAAAATGCCAACTTGAATGGCTTTTAATTAAAAAAAAAAAAAAGTCATTATCAGGATACAGCTACTACAGCATCAATAACCTGGAAGTGTGTTTCACAGAAACAAATAGAAACTGACATCATGCATTCTCCTTGTGTTTTTAACTGAATGAAACAGTAGTTTTAAAAAGCCATCATTGCTATTTGTTATTTTAATTAATTAACTCCATCTTGCTGCTAATATTCTTAAAACCAGCTTGTTTAAAACCTTGTACTAGACCATCTGTTTTCTGCGAAACACTTTTTCTTTAATTCTGAGAAATTCATACACTGTTCAGTAATAGTCTTGAATTTTTATTGTATAACTTGCTAACTACTCAGCTTAACTTTGGCTTCTGTGTTCCTGAAGATATTTTACAGTGATGTGTATGTGATGATTTGCAGGCAAGAACTCTGAATTTGTCATTTTGTGTCATTTAGCAATAGTATCCCAGAATTTTTAGACTAGTGTATCTGTCGTCTTTCAGTACTAATCTTCCAAAGTTATAACACAGGATTTGAGGCTTCTTTTTTTTTTCTTTTTTTTTTAAGTTGTAGCAGGAGGAGGAGTAGAGGGGAGTAGTAACAGAAAAAGTCTGTACTGGAAACTTCCATTCTGTTTGATAGAAACTGAATTTCGCAAAGATGATTGTCATTGCTTTTGAAATTTAATTTTATGTCAGTATAATGGAATTTAAATGCAAGATACTTAAGTGAATACAGCTGTTTCTATGTTAGTTGGAAGAAAACACTAGTGCATCCTTTCAGATGTTTAGAGTGCTCTGTGTTTCGATTTCATAAAATGTGGATTTTTCAGGTAAAGCTTTGAAGTTACTGGGATCTGATGAAAGAGGGGCTGGTTTTTGCAGAAAGCAAGCAACCTGTTGTATGTATAGTGATATTAAAGACGATGTTCAGCTTTGTTTTTAATCAGTTTTGCTTGGTCCAATGAGCAAGTCCATTTTAGACCCTTGGAGTTTTAGTGTAAATTAGGTTTGGGGTTTTTTTCCAATTAACTGCTTGTGGTTTTTGGTTTTTTTTCTTCTTATAGTTCTCTCAGTTTGATCCTATACTGAATTTAAGTGTTTAAAAAAAATCTTGTTCCTAAGTCTGGGGCTTTAAAATACAATTTTATTGTAGTAGTGTTACAGGTGGCTTTGTAACTAAGTGGAAAATAACCCGTTTCCTAATTTCAGTGTAATAAAATGTTGCTTGTTAAATCAGTACTAAACAATGATGTATTTTTCCAGTAGTGATGGAGGACTTCAGTGCTAACAATTTAATGTATTGAAATGTAACGCTGAGTGGATAATTGTGTTGAATCCCTATGGTTCTCCAGAAAATTTTTGTCTAGTGTTGTCTACAACTGGTTTGTAAGATTGCCGTTGGTGTCTCTACTAGTATTTTGGGACCTTTATGATATTACTTAGCTTTGTTTTCCAACCCTCCTCAGACTTTGGCTCTTTTGGATAGTTTTGTTAAATTTGATCAAGAGGATCGAGGTCTGAAAGATACAAAATCCCTGAATATTTTGCGAAAATGGGAAGCTGGATGAATGGAGGAGCTAGCCGTTAATTCCATGAGTGAGCTGTAGTGAGAGCTCAGCAGTGGCTTGGTTTGCTGGCCTGTGTGCTGGCAATTGACAAGGCACAGTACTGCTGCCCCCCCGCCCATCCCGTAGGGGGTGCGTGGGGCAGCGGCGGTGAGCCTTCTCTGGAGGTGGGTAAAGGGATGTTAAAAGTTACAGAAAACTAACAGGCGGTTTTGGCTAGAAAGGAGGTCGGTATTGTAGGGTACATAGACTACATGCAGGTAGGGTATGTGGCACGTGGCTAAATTATGCAGGTGAAAGAATGCGTGGACATAAAAACCAAACAAGCACGACACTAGCAAGCAAAGCTTTACTATAATTCACATAGCGGTATAGCCATAGCGCTGCTTGCTTTTTGTTGGGTTTTTTTGTGGTGGCTTTTCCCCTCCTTAAAAAGCGGTAAGGCTTTTGGGGTTCACCTGTTAATGTCTGTGTAGTTATACATTATAACATTATAAAGTATTGAGTGGCCTGTATAAGGAGAGGTTCACTGCTTTCATTATGGAGATGGTGTTTTAGCAGTACACCTTCTGTGCGCAGCAAAGTTTTTCAACTCCTCTCATGGAGTGTTTTCTGAGAGATTTGTCAGGTGTTTTGGGAGGAAGGTAGAGTACCTGAGATATCAGGATGGATTGTGCAATTAACCAGATGTCAAAATGACACTGAAGATGTACCCAGGTTTCCAGTGCTGAAAACTGTCCAATTATCTAGTCATCATTAGCAGCTTCAGTTACTAATTGCAGTACAAAAATTAGTTTCTACTCACACTCTTTATAATCAAATGGACAAAAAACTCACTTCAGATAATGGGAATAATCTTTCATCTGTAATTGTAAAACTTACTTTTAAAGGACCAGGACTTTGAAATCAAAAATATAATTTTTCAAATGTCAGGTGTGTCTGTCTTGGTGAGGTCTTAATGGGTTTTCTACTCTTGTGTACTCATGTGTAACTTTAAACCTATCGATGTTTCTACTTAAAAATGTGAATAAAGGTGACTGGGGCATTCTATAATGTAGAGACTGGTATCTTGTATTGGTAATTTGTCTTTATTTATGCTGTGTGTTTTTTAAACCAGAGTGAGATACTGCAAGCCATTTCAGTAGATGATTTGATATGCAACCTTTTATTTAGCAGTCAGGTGCTCCTAAACCAGTTTCTAAATTATACCTGCTCAGTTAGTTTATTCTGCGTGCTTTAGTAGAACAAATGCACAGACTCTTCAGAGAAAACATCTTTTCTTGCCATCTTAAGTGACATAAGTGCTTAAAGCAATAAGCCTTGACAGATATAAGTTGCTGGTGTACTTTTGAGTTTGCTCTTCCAGACATTAAAAAAGCAGGTCGAAAGTCTGCCAAAGTTCACATAGTTGTTAATGACTTGCTAACTCAAAATCATTTTCCTTTAAAGGAGAATAAACTACAGAGCTCTGTGAAGCAGCTCCCACTTTTTCAAGAAAATAGTGAATCAGAAGCATAGTTACATACTCTCCTCAAAACTCAGGATGTAATTTATTTTTTTTTTAAGCTCCTTATGCTTTCTCCCAAAGTGCCTTTCTGTCTTTTCACCCAGCAGTCCAAGTTACTGTTATTCTTTTTTTTTTTTTTTAAGCTCCTTTCTCTTCTACTCAACTTTCTGGGTTGTCAATTATTAAATTTTTGAATTCTATCAGAAAGCAAATTTGGACAGTATGTTCCTTGCCTACAGGATTCTGTTAACAAATTTGGTGTTAAAATTGCCTTGCAAGTTAATCATAGAACATCTGGGTGTTACTTGGAGAACAGTGACACTTCAGAATTTCAAGACAAGAGAAGTAATACTTACATTTTTTTAATCATTGTAAATATAAGGGGGGAAATCAACAATTTGTTATTATGACAGCTGCTGTTTAATTCACAAGTGGCCCAGTGCTATATTTGTGTTTCTATTCACTGAGGGCTGGGAAATAACACCATGGTCGTTCAGCATGATATAAGCAGTAGGGCGTGGTGATTTTAAGAAAGGAAGTTATCCGGGGAAATGCATTTGTGGTTCACTAGAAAATAATAATAGGGTTCAGGTCAAGAACTAGAGGAAGAACTTTTGGATTTACCACTGATCAGTTGGCATTGAAAAAAACGGCATTGAAAAACACAGCTTGGACATAGTTAACATTTGGTCTCTAGCAAACAAGTACTCGTTTGACCCTTGCTGGACCAGTATGTAATTAACCTCTAATGTTGCAGAGCCAGTTGCAGTGACAGCAGAAGTCCATTCCTCTAATATCAACATCTCTTACACCTGATGTAAGTATCAGGCAGTAAACAGAAATGAAGTGCCTTGTCAGATACTCTGTAGTTTCATAAAAATGTTGGTTCTTGTAAAAGCTTAATACAAAAGAACGTAGAAGACAAAATAACTGCCCTGCAGCACTTTATCTTGGTCACCTTATTGAAGATTTGTAAAGAGAAACTACACTTACCAATTGATGTATTTGGTTTGACTGCAGCTTTTCATTTCCTATATTCAGTCAGTTTTCTTTAAGGCACACGTAAGTATTCAGACACTTAGAAACATCAGTTTGGCGCCTACTGTTGCTCATTATTTGTTTAAACATTAACCTCCTAAAAACTCTTGAAAGTAGTCAAAGTATAAATGTGAGGTATACGATCTTGGCATGGAAACCTCTTTTGATAATGGAAGCAATCCGTTTTCCTGTTACTTCTGTGTGTGTTCACAAATTACTTCAAATATTGTATTTTGCACACATTATAGGTGGTTTGTGTTCTTTCCACTGGTGGAAATTGACCTCAAAAATAGTGACAGAAAACAAAAAGAAACCAATTGTTTGTTAGTTAGAGTAAGTACAGAGTCCACTGGCACTACTAGCAGATGCACCTTTAATACATGTGACATTGTCTCTTTGTTTCAGGTCCTGTGCAGAGTCGGATGCAGTTCCCCTCTGGCTATGGCTCGCATCCTCCAAACTATAGTGTGCCCTCAGGACACTATTCCCAAGTGCCCAATAAAGCTGCTGCTTCACATTTGGATAATCAGTACAGAGCCAATTACTACCCTACTTACTATTCAGCACCAGCACAAAATGTTATGACACCTTCTGCGGGTACCAATGTGTTGAATACACAGGAATCACAGCAGCTGTACAACAAAACTTCTCCCCATACAGTGGGGTCAGCTGAAGGACCTATTCAAGGAGCAATACCATCTGCATCCTACTTGCATACAAGTGCTCAGCAGTCATATTCAGCATTTGGTAATCACTACAGCACTTCCGTCAGCTCTTCAGTTGCATCTCAGGGATTTCCCCTCAATTCTGATCACTACACCAGGCCCGTGGTTTCTAGTGCCATGTATCCTAATGTTTCCTATCCTGCGGCTGCCGGCAGTATGTATGGGCAGGCATTTACCTCTCAGAGCCTACCTGCTGTTGGACAATTCAAAGAGACAAATACATTTTCTAGCCAGAGTACATCAGTACCTCATTCACTTCAACAGCATGTTCCCGTGGGATATAATTCAACATCATCAACTATTTCATCTGCTCAGCCTGTTCAAGACAACCTCAGCAGGAATCTCACTGGATCGGTTGCTAAAGTAAACAACAAAATAAATACAGGTATGGTATTATTTGGAGGTTAGTGAGCTTCCAGGTGTGTCTGGGAAGTGTCGGAAGTCACGTGCTTTTGTTGGTTTGTACTTGTTCATTATGTGAAATTCTGTATTGTAATTTGAATTCTGTCCTTATTCATTCTTGAAGTTTTTCTCACTGGTTACCACAGTCCTCACAACAGTAGCTAATTGTATCACTGACATGTTTCTATAAAGATATGCAGAAAAAGGCACTATTTGGGTATGGCTTTATTTTATTGCTTTTTTTCATGTAAGTGGCCTTGGAAGAGAATTTCTTCATGCAGTTTTGAAGGAATGTGTGATTTCTGAAATAAGTCTATTAATCAAAGGTACTTTTTTCCTTTTCTGGCTAGAGATTTTTTTTTAAGTCGTGATCTATATTGATTCTTTAAATTTTACTTAAGTGAACACGCATGCACTCTTCTTCAGAAAGTTCAGAAAAAGTAGAAGCCTTCATGGCCTTGGAGGCAACTGGGGTTTTTTTAATTAATATTTTTGATGAGCACTTGAATGACAGAGCAATTTCAGTCGTTTTAGCTGATCTTTGTAGGCAACAACTTGGTGTTTTTAGTATGGGTGTATCTATAGAGAATGAAGTTGTGAAGGTGCCAGTTGAGGGCAAGTATACTCACTCCTTGCTAGTAGCTGCAGCTTCTGCTTCATGGGAAAACTGAGTACAAGTTCATAGGATAGGGAGTACTTGGTTGGAAGAATGGAAGAGATTAGAGATGTGGGAATGCTTCCATACTGAAACAGCTTGCTTTCCCTGTGAGAGAGCAATAGCGTGTGCAGGAACATTCTGGCTTTCTTTCTATACTGGTAATTTTCTGACTTCATGCAGTTTTGACTTGTAAGCTGTGCAAGACTAATAGTTCGTTTTTTCTGAGGAGACAGATATTAGAGAACTGTAGAATGTTTCCTTTTTTTGTGCCAGATATTTCAGATTATAGTTTAGCCATTGTAATTGTTTTAGGACTCCTTCTAGCGGAGGTTTTCTAAGACCAAGGACTTATGAAAGAACATGGTTTTGATGATGGTAAAACTTTGCCTGGGAAAAATAGCTAAGCTTAAATCAAGCTCATCTAATCCATACCAAGGTTGAATTTAGTTTCAGGTTTTTTTTTTTCCCCTGCCAAACACTAGCATGTGGAGTGTTATCCTTCAGCTCAGTTTTAGTAGTTTGAATATTAGTAGATTTTAATTCTGTCTCTGTGCGGTGCTCTGTGCAATTTTCTTCAGTATTTCAAAAACATGAGACAAAATTTGGTTTAAAAAAAAAAAAAGAGCTCCTTAAAAAGCTTCTGAAATTAATGGCATTTCAAGGCTGAGCATAAAAATGAATTCTTTCAAGGACTAAAGCTTTAAAACTCTGGCCAAAAGAATTGATTCTGTTGAGTGCAGAATCTACAGCTGGTCTTGGCAGAATGCAGATATTCCAGAATGGTAAGATTTGCAGTAGTTGTATGAAAATGACTTATTGTTTGTTCAGAGTGTTAGTGTTTCATTTACAGAAGTTTTTAATTTAAATGCCTGTTAATTTTATTTCCTTTGAGGGTGTCTTGAAATGTATTATTTGTTCATGATATTTTTTTATAAGGAACAGGTGTTTTAAAGGTGAAACAGTGGAGCTGACCAGACTGCGAAGAACAGTATGAGCAATGGACAGTCTTATTTCTGAACCATTCAGTGCTCTTCTTAAGGGAGTGATTGAGTTAATATGTGGCCTCAAGGAAAAGTAATAACATTACGCTTGAATTCCAAGCTGATGATAGAACTGGCTGTGGTAGTGTAATAGGTACACGCTCTGCAGTTACAAAAATAAACACTGATCCACTGTCTGTTACACTTGAGTAATATTGCAGTACTTGGTTTCTTTGCCAGACTGTAGGCATAATTACTTAAACCACATTCAAACTGTTTCTGAGCTTGTAGAGCTGAAATAACTGTGCCCTGTGCTTCCTTGCACAGTGGGTTGGATTGTGGAACTCATCTATCTGGAGAATAACTTTCTTCTCTTCCCTTCTCTTCCCTCTGAATCCTAGTTCAACCCCAGTGTACAAATGACTCTATTTACTGACTGGGAAAGAGCAAGTAACGGTAGCAGTCACTAGCTCGGTTGAAGGAAGAGCTGAGCTGTTTTATTACTAAGTTCTAAAGACTTACACCATTTTTGAAGTCTGGGGCTAAACAGACTGCCTCCAATAATATCAGACTTTTTTTTTTTGTCTAGAATTCAACATGTTTGGCTAAAATGTATTAAAAATTCAATTTCTACAGCACCTAGCTAATAAAAGATGGCAAATAATTGTTTGGTCCCAGCATAACTGATTTACTTTTTGGGATACTGACATGCTTTCTAAATTTCCCTGTGCAGTCTTACTGTTCTCAGATGGAGTCATTCTATATGTAGTATTCTAATTGTTTGCAGCCTTTAAAAAAAGGAGTTGGATCTTGAAAATTATTTGCCATTTCTTGTACATCCTTGGAAAGTGTCTGAGTACAGCACACAAGGAATTTAAGGAAATATGAATGATTCATAAGAAGGAATTTTTCTGAATATTTCATCCTCCCTGCTGTTCTCCAGAAAGGAAATGATGGTGGCAAACAGTTGCAGTCTGTTATATGCATAAGTTTGTAGCAAAATTGCTTGAACATAAAATTAAAGATACACTGAAATGCCTAAATGTGTTTTCTGTGACTGTTTGTGTAAAGAAATTTTGATACGCTATCCTACTGTTAGTCAGAGTGCCAATAAGACAGTTTGCTGTCATTGCTGCTGTGCTGTGAAAGAAGACCCCTCACAATCCTTAAATTATAAATAAGCAAATCTTAGAAAGACTGTCACTCAGGATGCTACTGTCTTAATGTATTTTCAATAGCAGTTTTGTGCAGTCAGTGAACACCGAAAGCTCTCTTGTGATGAAAATGAAACATTGTTTATATAGAAGAATGCCATGTTTTTAATAAAATGTATGTGTTTAAACAGGACTTACTCAAGAAACTTAGGCTGGCATAAGCTTTTTAGAAGTTTGGTGATTTGTGAATTGTTTTCTACTTGAATCAGAAAAGATTTAAGAGTTGAACTTACAACTGGATTTTTTTTTAATCAATTTGTGTAGGGCTTTGGAAAGCCTCCAAAATGCTGAATCTATTGGGATCAAACCCTGAGCTGCTGTATGTCATATACTGAGGACACAGAACTGCAACAAAATCTTTTTCTAAAACTTTGGCAGCCACTGTCTGAAATCACTGAAGTATTTTCAGTGAAGCTTGCTGAAATTTCACTAGAAGAAAAGAAGAAATTTATTTCAAGAGGCATCTTTTGCTGGAAGTTGACCTGTTTTGATGAATAGCAGCCAGTGAGAATAATTTTCTTTACTTTAGGAAGTATAAATAAAGTAGAATACAAATATTTAATTAGAGTTTTCTGTTTGCTGGTTTAAACTAGTTTCATCTAGCAAAAATGCCTTATTCCTGGTTTAAATTCTGTATTTCAGCAGAACAGTGTTGATATAAATCTGTCCAGAAATGGTGTAATGCTATGTAAATAACGCACTTGGTATTATTTAGGCTTTTTGTCTTTCTAGGTCAGTAGCTTTCCTTAACCTTTTTCCAGGTTATTTAAGCTGAAATCAGTGCGCTCTGATTTTTTTCTTGGTGCTTTCCAGTCAGTGTGGATGTCAACCAGGATGCCCAAATTTTATTCGACTCTCCTCTGCCACCCTGAGGAGAGGGCGATAGAGAACGCCTTCTGTGGGTATATGGTATGGGTGGCTTCGCTTCCTGGATCTTGTCTACTGCGCTATAATCGTAGGCAGTCTGCTTGAGCAAGAGACGCTTTAATTTCTTTATCTCATGCACATACTTCCTCTTATGTCAGATCAGGATCTAAAGTCCTTGCTGCCCCAGTTCCATAGGAATGTAGGCTATAATCCTGTAAATCTGCTAATATAGGTGTGGCTGGAAAAAGGGGAAGGACTGCAGGCAAAATACAGAAAGTCAAGGAGACTTGACTGAAGATGCTGTTGAAAACCAAGCTGCAGGGAGGTAGTAAATGTTTCAGCAGAAATTGCATGACATGTTGGGGGCCGGGGGGGAAATAAGGTCACAGCAACATACTTTCTAACTGTAGATCTTTATTGGTACATGGCTTTTGTAACTAAGTGGTATAGGCATTTTTAGTGCAAGAGATGTTTGTGATTGAAAGGCACGAGGGAAAACTTCAGTGCACATTAAAGGTGAGTGGAAGGGAAGGTGAAAAACGGAAAATACCGTGTCACTGAGATTGGGTTTTGTATTTACTGCAGCCTGACAAAGCTCTTGGCTTCTCATGACATCAGTCAGTGGGAATGTTGTATGGCCTGATTGGCCTTGTCCTGGACAAGCTGATGGGAAACTTGTACTCTAAACTTCAGTCCAGCTTTGTCTTGAGTTAAAATAAGCCATCCTAAATTGATCAGTACTTACATGAGAGGGTGCAATCTTTTTAGTAGCCAGAGGAAAAGAAAATTGATAGCCTAATGAACCCTAACTGTAGAGTGTCTCATGCAATGATAGTTACTAATGATGTATTTTTAAAGATTAACTTTGTCCAAGTGTTTCCTTTGGTCTTAGTTACTTATGGCTTTTGAAAACTTTCCAGAGTCACCAAATAAAGTTTAACATGTAATTTTACAGGTTGGATTTGTATATAAAGGAAAAATTACGGTTTTTTTTTGCTCAGAGTTCAAAAACATTTTCTTACAATACATGTAAAGGATCCACATAATTTTGTAGGATATTTTGGGTAACTTTTGTTTGATAATAGATACTAGTACTTGGCAGGAAGGTATTACATCTTCGGCTAATCCGAGTGTAAATTGGTTTTGGCTTTGAACATGTGACACTGACATTACAGCATTTAGCATGCTTTACGGCAGCCCTTGATGCTGCAAGCATTGCTGTATTGACTTGAAGTGTGGAAAATACCATAACCCCACAAACAACACTCTCTGCTACAAAACCTAGGTAAGGACACTAATGTTGCAAAGAACTTCCCTTGTTGTCTTGCTTATCTTTCTTGAGGAAGCTGTGTAGCTACCCTAACAAGAATATTTCTGCTGACAGGTGCTGGTGCTTCTGTGGGGAGTCTACAAGACATAATGTGTAGAAGCAGAAGTTGTAGGAAGTACATTTCAATAGTAAATGCTGTGTATATGTACTTTGGAGAAATACATATTTTAATTCTGATTTTGATAACGCTTGCAAAAAAGATGTGTGTATGCTCAACATTATATTTGAAAACTGCATAATGAGTAAAAGTTTCATTAAGGTGGTGAAAATGTATGCTGGTAATTCTCACAGTATATTAAATAAGCAGACAGATCATTTTAAGCTGCCGCTTCCACCTCTAAAGGAAACCTCAACTTCCTCATAAAGTCCTTTCAGATATCACCTCCATTACTTAAGAAAAAGTCAGGGACTGTGAACTACACTGCTATATGTGCAGAGGAAGCAAAGTTAATGTTACATGTGCATCCTTCAGTGAATTCTGTAACTTATTTAAGTACTCTACAAATAAAAACAGTGAATTCTGTTCTTGCTTAATTTCAGTGTTTGTTTACTGAGTAGTATT
The DNA here is from genome assembly GCA_013400535.1 of Scopus umbretta. Lineage (NCBI taxonomy): Eukaryota > Metazoa > Chordata > Aves > Pelecaniformes > Scopidae > Scopus > Scopus umbretta. The sequence continues at coordinate 1,838 of VZTL01061924.1, read as the reverse complement.
GGCCAAACCATTTCCTTTCTATTCTTATTTTTAACATTTTGGTCTGTCAGTTTTTTAGAAAGAATCATAACGTGATAAATTTTGTCAATTTATAAACAAAGAGCAACCCTCTTAAAAGCGAACTTAATTGAAGTTATATTGTCCTTATCTGATCAGAATTTCAACTGGACTGCATTAAATCTCTCAAATCACTAATCTGACTTTTTAAAGCAGATTATATCAAGTCCAGATGTTTAAAACCCATCAGAAGTTCCGTGGAATACACAGGGTTGATCAAAACAGATTGCTTGGAATATGGGTCGTAATAATTGAGTATCAAAATCGCAAAGTGCCAGCCCTGTAAAGAGGGCAGAATACTGGTCTACTACACAGCTGACTTTCAGGTTTCCTGCCTGTGGAAGGAGTATTGAGAGGGAGCTATCCCGCATGGACAGTGTTCCTCTTACCTGGGAAGAGGAACCTGTGAAAGCATGGAGTTGTGGGGGTGGATCAAAAATGGATCGATTTAGCTTCTGCTTAATCTTGATCTTACTACATCATGCTTTCCTTTTTGCTGTTTAGTCATCAGAGCAATTTGATCATTTTAATGGAGTTTTAACACTGGAGGTATTTAATTTAAGAAAAATAACCAACTTTTTCCATATATACTTGTTTGAAGGCATCTCTCTTTGAAGTACAGTATTGGTTTTGTAGTTACTGTGAAATCAAATGTGATCGCTTGCGTTGTATAATTGGCTGTGCAAATACAAACAAAGCGTTTCTGCTTGCTGCTGCTGTTTTCAGGTGGCGTTGATTCTTCACAGCCTGCGCAGTCTGTGAGCCAGAGCATTCCATTTACCAAGCCCGGGGCTGGAACATCTGCTTCCTCTGCTGTGATCTCATCAGTAAGGACTCCTGCTCCAAGCCGTTCTTCACAGCCACGTTCTTCACCCTCTGTTACACAGTCACCGGAGTCGGCCCTTCAGGAAGGTACTAAAAATGAATGGGAAGTTACAGTACAGACTTCTGCCCTGTTCCTCATGCACATGTGAATGCTGGAAGCTTTACTGCTGTTCTTCTGCATTTGTCTGACTGGAGTACACCTCTTGCATCTCATCAGGCTCCCTTAATGTTTTTGTTTTGTACCACCTTGGTTCTAGCTTCTCTTAGCTCTTCTGTTTGATTTCCTTTGGCCATATGTCATCTTTGGCTTGATTGTCTTGTTGGCAGTCTAACATGTCTCTTCCTCAAAAAGCCCTTCTTTTAGTTCCCTTATTCTTCGAAAAAGTTGCTCACTATTTTAACTTCTTGCAAGAAGGTCTTAAAAGTAGCTTTTGTAATCAGTCTGTGTTGAAAAATCAGGTGTAAACTAGTGGTTTGCTAGTGCTAGCACTGGGAAACTGAGTTTCAGTATTCAATTCAAATAGATGGAATTGTTTTCTTATTCCCTAGTTCCCATGGCGAGTTGCTGCAGGAGTTTTTGTGGGAGAACAGAGGAGTTCTTGATAAGCTCCTCCCTGTTCTGATGTTGGTAGCCTCTTGACAAAGAGTTGGTTGGGTCTTGAGCCTTCTTCAGCCATGCTAATTCTACCCTGATGCTTTGACTTGCCTCTTGACTGTTACATGTTTCTGTATCTACTATTCCAAGTCTTAATTTACTGCACTGAATTTTTTTTTTGGCTGTGTTTTCTCTTGGTAACTTCAGAATTTGAAATTCTTATGGAAAAAGAACTCAGTGCATGAGGTGGATGTAGGCATGAATTTTGTCTGCAACTATGTGCTATGTCTCGAGTTCAAAATAATTCTCAAAAGCATGGTGTGTGACTGTCACAGCATGTTTTTTTTATTCTTAAAATTCA
>VZTL01061922.1:25092-43457 GCA_013400535.1 Scopus umbretta | reverse complement strand
TGATTCTACGATTCTATGAATAACACCGCATGGAAACTGCAGCCGGTGCAGAGCTTGGTGCCTGCCCTCCTGAGCACAATTTCTTTCTAAGATCCACTCTTTATACCATGAACTTCCTATTGATCTTCAGGTGAATAGTAAAAGGTATTGCCTTTGATGAAGACAAACATAAAATGTCCTGGCTGCCTGAAAAAAATACCTTTCAACTTTGGGTACACATTGGAGTCACCCTGAAGAAAAAACTTCAGATTTCAAACAGAAATGGGAGAGGTACCTCAGCTGAAGGACTGCCCTACACCTCTGCAGCCTTTGAGCTGTCATCAACAGCATCAGCTTCTACTGTGCTCTGTTCAGTACTCTACCAGTTTCTCATATTAATAGTTAAAAGGGATACAGACCAGAATTTATAAGGACAAGGATTTTGTTAGGGATAAATTGAAATTATGTAATTTTGTGGTAGGGAAATCAGGCAAAAAGGTGTTGATTGAGCTATCCGTTAGAAATTCTACACATTTTTTGCAGTAATTTGAGCAACATGCAACTTAGTAAAGGTGCAAAAAAAAGTAAAGGTACACTAAAAGTCACACGAACTAGCAAGAAGCAGACTGAGATCACAGCAGTGCAGAAGCAGTAGAGATACCATTGGCTTGCCTCTCAAAACACAGACACATGCTGTGCAAGCAGCAGTCAAAGATCACATCACTTTAACCGAGGTAATCTTTTTTAATTCTTTGCCTTGAAGGGCAATTGAACACAGTGGGAGGACAGGACGGAAACCATGCCAACTCATAATATTGCCAAAAGCACAGGTTTCTCCCTTAAGTACAATATGCAGAGTTCCCAGTGTAGGGATGCAAGGCCTCCACACTGCTTTGTAAGGGGCTCTTGTTGGCAGCAGCTCCCCTGTGCTGTCATCAGCTTCGTCTCCAGACTCTCATAACTCACATCAACATTTATGTGCCACAGACCAAGCCAGATCCCATTGCTGTACATTCAAGTAATCTTATAATCAAGAAGGGAAGAAGGTCAACAGCAGAAGGAAGATACACATGTCGATACAGTCAGCACTTCTTCAGCTCAACTGCAAAATAAAATGATACAGGACTTCAAAAGGCACTTACTGCATGGCAAGTATTCACAGCGTTAGTAAATGGAACTTGCATAATTTTTTACAGCATTATCAGTAAATTACCAGGCCTACTTCTCCAAAATTTTACATCACAAAAAAAGGCAGAAATCACTTCAAAGGGATCTGAATTTCATGAAGTAAGCAGCCTTTTGGGATTTTATACAACAAAGAAACATGTGAGAATCTAACCTCAACAAAAGTAGAAAATGAACATGCCAAGATGTGTTTCATTACGCACACCTGACATGCAACATGTGAAATCAAATAGATTTGCCTATTGATGCCAGAAACAAATGGCTCCTTGGCTATTTCTCCAATGAACAAAATAGCCTAGCCTAAGAGAATGCTGCTTCACTTTCCTCAATAACAGTCCAGCTCACTCTGCTGCTTCCTCACTCCAAGGAATCATTTTTATCTGACTACAAAAGGAGAAATCCATCATCCAATAAGAGGAATTAGCCCACTTCATTTCACTTGCCTGGGATACTGCCACAAACACTCAAACAGGCAGAAAAGGAATGGGTTTGATAGGAAGTCAAGGGCTTGGTATTACTGACCCTGCTCCAAAATGTAAAGAGCCAGGCTTGCCCTGAAAGCAAATTATGGCACACTACTTTACATTTTTGGAAAGGAATGGTTAATTTTGTGTCTTTGGAGGCAGGTATGTATCTTTTAGACTTTCAATTAGTAAGCTAGGATCATCAATTTTTTATTCTATTATTATAATCAGCAGAGGAAATAATTTAAAAGGATGAAATATATCTCAGGTAATGCATTAAAAAAACCAAAAAAACCCAAAAACCAAACCAAATCCTACTACTTGCCACAAGAAGCTGATGATAATATTAAGCACAATAATTCTGAGTACAAAGCGCCATTCAAACCAGCTCAATCTGATCTTAAATCCTCCATCTTCCACTACAGCTAAGGACACGTCTCAGAAATATTTTGGCAAAATGAGAAAGCCAAGTATTGGAGTTGGTTAAGAATTAGGGATGCTCAAACATTTTGACCAAAAAAGCAGTTGTGCAGGTACTACCAGCTTTTCCAAATACACATCATGTCTGCGTTCTGCAGTGTACCATGAGGGCTTAATCCTCCAGCAGTCAAAACTGGGCATGTGCCGAAACAAACAGCCCTCTTTTGACCTGTTTTGTTCGTTTTTCTTCCCACTGAGCCTGTAGCCAGGGGAACACAGTGATGCATATCACAGTCTCACCTGACATACCTACATCAGGTGCTAGAAAAATATTTCTGTATCTATTCCTGTATCATTTTAGGTAAAGCAATAAATGGTCAGAGCCAATCTACCAGAAAAGCAGCAGCAAAGTTAGGTTTTCATGGAATGGCCGGATCCAAAGTTGACCCATCCATTCGCACCCCTGTCCATCTGTCTTCCCCAATACTATGTCATAGCAGTGATGCTCTCTCTTCTTTGGGCATATCATCTAGGCCAGAGACTATTCAATTTCTCATGGGGACAGAAAAGGTAACAGGGCCACATTACCTCAACCAACAACTCCTTTAGAAATAGCAGATAGCCCCTGTAGTGCCCTGTTCTTAAGGAATAATCTCCTCCTGCTGTGAAGCAGTTGCAATTGTTTCTCTAGTTCAAGAAACAGAAGTTGGGACTGCAGGTGCTGAGTCTGGATAGTGCTGTGTAATACAGGAATTATTCAATTCTCAGCAGGAAAACAAAAGCCAAACAAAATTAAGCAGGTGAAGGATTTCTATAACATTAGGAATATTCTCTGCATATGCATTCTTATTCACACTCTAGTTACACATACTTTTTTCAAAATACATTTTAAAGACCTTGCAAAAGATGTTACAAAGCAGCAGAATAAAGTTATATATAACTGTTATAATTCACACTACTTATTCAGAGCTTGCTATTTATAACGGAGAATGTGGAGAGCCCACTAATTTCAATTTATTATTCAACTACCATTAAAATAATTGAAGTATTTCTTACACATCTGCAGTCAGCTCTACTAAAACAAATGAGTATTTTCAACCAATCTATGTTTCATAACACATTTACAAATCACCTCTGAATGAAACAGCTTCAGGGAAGCGCTTTGCTTTGGTTTTAACTTTCAGTCTGTTCCACTGGTTGACACGACATCTAGCAACCCTGTTGCCTTAATTCAAACTTATTGAAAGCCAAGGCATGTGGGATAACTATCACCAGATATATTCTGTGATTTTTAAAGGGTTTTAGTAACAAGGCGCAAGCTGAAATCTATTATGGTTTTCTTATATTACGTAGACCTCAATGAAAAGCTTACATACGTATAGTATCTGAAACTTATGGTGATGCATAACTGAACCATTAACAATATAATGTAACTGCATTTTCTTGAAGAAAGCTGCCAGCGAAAGATGATAGATGCACCAGCATGGCAGATGTGTAAAAACTTCTTTTACATTTAGAACATGGTTTTATTCATATCAGCTGCCATTATGCTCATTAATCTCAAAGCTATTGAGAGATGAAGACACCCCTCATTCTGATTTATTAAAAATACTCAGTGAAAGAAATAATTTTCATTACCTACCTAACTTAATGACCCTGGAAAATGTTAACACTTATTTCCTTGTTTCAGTAGTTATTCTGCCCCGTGACTATCATGTTATTATCTCTGCTGAGAATGGTAAGTTGCCTCATCTATCATTCACTAGACAAAGTTTTTAAATAAAGATATTGCACATACCCAACCTTTCTCTTAGAACTGCTTTATTATTATTGAAAATTTGATTATGAAAACTTGATTAAATACATGAATTTGTACATGACACTCCGCTTGATGAACGATAAATCTCCACTGAAGCATTAGCTCAAGAAACATATTTTAAGTGTGTTTACTGAGTTATTTTATACAATATGGAAGTACTTAAAGCATTGGGGATAAAAAAGCTGCAATGAATAACCTTAAAGTGCCTGAAAACAATAAATATTTGACAGGTATGCATTAGATTATTTTGAGGTGGAGTGGTTGCAAGGATTGTAAATAAACTCTTGTAAACAAACTGAACTTACAGTATTCCAAAATTCCATTCATTCCCTTCATGGTATTTTATTCAAGCTTTTTAATATTGACAAACAAAAGACTAACAAACTCATTGCATATATATTCAGCGTTGCTCTCAGAACATCGGAGAAATCTACTTGATGAGTATATTGTGCTCTTACCTAAAAATTAAATAGCTTACATTTAATTTGGTATGGACATTGTGAAAGTAGTACAACTTTAATGGACAAACAAGACATCGGATTAACAGTATGGGATCTCATCTTGTTCTGATGTGAAGGCAATATGTTATGTATGCAACACGGTCTCAGCCTCTTTCACGAGAGCACATGGCAGTCAGTAGCAGTCTACATTCATTCATAGATATCTATGTACAAGTGCAGCAACATCAGTTAATACCTTCTGCTTGTCCTCATTTACACACAAAATTAAATGAAAAAAACCACCACTCACTTGCTTTTCCCTTTGTATACTGTAGCATAGGATCCTTCTCCTAGTTTTTCCAGTTTTTCATATGAGTCTGCTTTTCCAAACTTGGGGCTGGTAGGCTAAACAAAACAAAAAAAGATGACCTTTCAGCATATATTGCACCCGCAACATTAACTGCTGTGATTCAGCCTTTAGAGAGCAAACATAAGTATCAAAACTCATTGACCTGCATATTTACAGCAGCCAACAATAAAAAAATAATTAATAGCAGAGCTAATGAAACAATATAATAGGCTACTCAAACAAAATCATTTGACACCCCAGATGGTGGTTGCTGAAATCAACCATATACCTACATCACTGGAACTATCAAAAGGATTTTGTTCTTAATCAAAGAGACGTTTCTGTTCTATTTTTCACATGCATCACTTCACACAGGGAAAAAGATCATTAACAACTAAGCCATCTTATCTTTGTTAAAGAGATCTAAGCAACAGTCTTAAACTGCCCTATAAAATTAAAACAGCTGCCTGATTTATTTTTTTTTTAAGACTAAAGCCCACCCACCCTCGCGCATCAACCATTGTTCATACAGTGGTCAAAATACTACTGGAAAGCACACTGTACCTTGTACAGAGTACCCTGTTTCTTAATTACATTTACAGTCTTCAGCTTATGGTTATAATTACACTGTACTTTTAATAGCAGGTACATGCAGCATAGTTGAGTAAAATCCTGTAGCCTTAATACCTGCAGCCTAAGTGAGAGGTCTAAAGTTGAACCCAGCTAAGCACTGATTCTTGCTCAAAGGGCCAGACAGCTCAGCTGGCCTTTGTGACAGACTGGTACTTGCCCCACTTTTACACACTCCTAACAGAGAACACCACAACGCTGCAAAAACAGAACTTCACTTGGCATAAAAAATATTCATTTGGAAAGAGGATATTAAAAAATTCAGAGAGAGAGAAAGATGTATTGTAAGGAATAGTATTGCATAAATTATGTTTCCTTTTACTCTATGAAACTATGCTATTCCAAATGGTGCAATATAATATCTAACTTTTACAAAAAGAAGTACTTGGAAGTATTAGAGAGAAGCATTTTTGTACACAACTTTCTGATGAAGTTCTTGGAAAATGTTTGAGTTTTTTGAAGTGTATCCCATTTTCCCAAATTTCCCCATTTTCCAGTTGTCTGGAAGGAAAGGGCTTTTTACTTTTCCTCCAAGACCAGAAAGACACCACGAAACACCTGACCTGCAGCTGCCCCCAGCATTATCTACTTATGTTTCAGGCTGCAGTGCTCAGATGTCCTGTACCTAAAGAAACCAAAAGAATATAGAGCAGATATTTTGCAGGGCCAGTACTGATGCTCAAATCAGATGCAGGGCCTGAATTGTTAGTACTCTCGTTATAACACTACAAAGAAAAGCAGCCAAGTAGATCCAGCACGTTGAAGGTTGAATTCAACTGGGAGACCCTAAGCCATGCGCAGCTGCACACAGTGTACGCTCACATTTAGGATCTTACGCCTGATTTACAAAAAAGTACTCAAGTTTCAGGTTTTTTGAAAGGAGACAAACATTGCAGTACAGGACACATCTGTGTGTAAATTCCTTTAAAACCACAGTCGAAAGTTTTAAATCAACTGAGCCTAAAGATTACTTCTATTTAAACAGACAAGAGCATCCCAGGTAAGATGACTTGGTACCTCATACCTCTGCACTACACTTATTTAACCATTAGCCAGAAAATACAAAAATTCTCTTTACTCAACAATTTTACATTTTTCCTAAGCCATAATTCCGGCACTTTGGCATATATACCCCTCTTTTGAGACTAACATCCCAGCTTTCTATTGATTGGTATCAGGATATTCACATGTATGTTTGCAAAATTGAGCCCTTTCATCTCCCTCCAATAAGAGAATGACCTATTATTTTGCTAGCCAGTTCCTAAATATGAATAGATTGAGGAAAATACGTTGTATGGGAACCCTCAGATCTCTTTCCTGTTACGTTATTTGGACCACTTCATTATAGATAAGGCAGCAAAATTCTTGGCTCCAAATCTGTCTTTAAAAAGGCATTCTGCCTGGTTAGAAATGATTTTTTTATTTTTTTAATCAAAGTTTTATTACAGATGTCACTAATAGAGGTGACTAAAATATTTATTCAAGTAGCTTTTTCATTTAAGTATCCAATTATGGACTAATGCAATGTTACAAACTATAGAAAAAAATGTTTAGATGTTTAAGTGTCTCCCATACAATGAAAAGGGATAGCAAAGCACTTCCTAAATTTCAGGCTGCAGTGAACGGACAGCGAGCAGCTTTGTTTGGAGTGGAAATGCTGCCCCAGTTAACAGTGAATGGTTCACTGTTGGTTTCCTCATAGGGTGAGGAAGTAAAAGGACAGAGTTTATACATGTGCTTCACACCCATTCCTATTTGCACACAGAGTTTTACTTTTATTTTATACTGCTAGGAACTGTAATATAAAGGTCACAACAACTTGTAATGCCGTAAGATCTTGATAGGAAGCAGGATGCCTTTAATCCATTACTACACAGTAAGTCATCAACAGTAATTATTCCTACAACCTCTAGCTCATTTCTCTGTACTCCAGCTGCCAGAAGCATGGATTTAAGGTCATGCCTTTTGACTCATTCTCCTCTTGGAAGCTGCTGCATCCTCACTGAGAACGGGCAACATGCTAAAAGCTCGCATTGGCTGGACCAGGAGGAGAGCTCGCTCCTGATGGTACAAACAATGTGCTGGTTTCAGCTGTCTTGTCCTCAGGGACAACCCCACGCAGTGCCCCAGGGCTCGGCTGTGCAACAGCAAGGCTGACCTGGACCCCTGCAGAAGCCCACATCACTTGTCTGGTGCCTGCTCACGCTAGGTAAAAGCAGACCAGAAACAACCAGAAACCCAACCTGCTAGCCACCTCCTGTCCCATATGCAGTAAAACCATTTGGCTGACACCCTCCTCTTTCCTGGTTCCAGCACCTCTGGAGTGGAGCTCAGCTCTATTCCAACTGGATCACTAGGACTCATCACAGGATTGCCCATGTTCTCACACTATTAGATCTCCCTTTGTGAAAAGGGACATTGTTTTTCCTTGCCTTTGTAATCTTAAAAGGCTTACAATTTTTGAAGGTATCTGGTGTAGAAAAGCACTTCAGAGGATTTTACAAAAAAAATTTAAATAAATCTGAGGCAGCAGACTTTGCAAACTAATTTGTATGACATTTCTTAATGAAACACCACGACAGATCTCAATCACCACATGCAGTTACTTTAGAAAATGAAGGAACAAATTTACCATTTCCCTGACATTTCTCTCTTTTTTTTTTTTTTTTAATGAAGGCTCACACATTAATTCAAACTTACAATTACAAATTGCTTATAAAGGTAAGAAGTTCAGACACTTCTTACCTTTCCTTTTATTTCTGGATTATAAAGGAGGCAAAGACTGACTGAGATAACGGAAAAATATGAAACTTTAAGCTAAAAGCTTAAATTTTGGAAAAGGATCCAAATAAAGGGCTATGGAAGGGATCTAAATTTTAAGTTCCGTGTGACTGCTGAAAATTATAACCATTTCAGCCTACTTTATTATTGTACTCCCCCTTTCATGTAGTTATTTTTTCAGCTTCATGGCCATGAATTTCGTTATTCAGATTTCTCCACATTAGTGTATCTTTTTCAATCGTTTCTGTTAAGAAAAATATGCCTTGTTTCAGCAAGATTACAGTAGCAATTTTTTTTAACCAATGCTAATATTAAAATAAAATGTAGAAAATTCACTTTTAAGTATAATTTCTTCTTTTAAAGTATTCTATTTCTTCTGGTAAAATATATGGGAATACATATACACAGAGATTTGTGTTTGTTGAGTCACAAGAGTGCCATATTCTGCCTAGGACATGGTTGACTGAAATACACATAGTGAGTAAGAAATATCCAGAGCATGTCAGATGTACAGTGCTTGCATCAGCCACTGACATATCTCACAAGCAGCAGACTCGCAAGAAGTTCCCCTATATTTTAGAAACGTGGTGCAATCCCCCAATTTGACCCAGACAAGATTTCTCAACAGAAAAGAGTACTACTTTTAACTGACTTTCAGTCAATTTTACCTGAATGCACATATTTTGATAAATGTTTGCACAAAGCTACTTTTTTAAGATCTAGCATTACAATACTTCTACCACTATTAATTTTCCTTTCTGCTTACCCCTCCTTACTGCTTTTTAATGCTCTAAAACACCAACATAGAATATTAGAATCATTTAGGTCAGAGAAGACCTTTCAGATCATCAAGTCCAACTATTAACCTAGCACTGCCAAGTCCACCACTAAACCGTGTCCCTAAGTGCCACATCTACACGTCTTTTAAATATCTCCAGGGATGGGGAATCCACCACTTCCCTGGGCAACCAGTTCCAATGCTTGACAGCCCTTCCAGGGAAGAAAGATTTTCCTAATATCCAATCTAAACCTCCCCTGGTGCAACTTGAGGCCATTACCCCTTGTCCTATTGCTGGTTACTTGGGAGAAGAGACCAACACCCTCCTCACCACACCCTCCTTTCAGGAAGTTGTAGAGAGTGATAAGGTCTCCCCTCAGCCTCCTCTTCTCCAAACTAAACAACCCCAGTTCCCTCAGCTGCTCCTCATAGGACTTGTTCTCCAGGCCCTTCACCAGCTTCATTGCCCTTCTCTGGACATGCTCCAGCATCCCAATGTCCTTCTTGTAGCGAGGGGCCCAAAACTGAACGCAGGATTCGAGGTGTGGCCTCACCAGTGCTGAGTTCAGGGGCACGATCACTCCCCTACTCCTGCTGGCCACACTATTCCTGATACAAGCCAGGATGCTGTTGGCCTTCTTGGCCACCTGGGCACACTGCTGGCTCATATTCAGGCAGCTGTCAACCAAAACGTGTCATGACATAACGTGACTGTGATAAAAGGACAATCTTTGCTGTGTCTGAAAACTGGTTATTTAGTGAATGTGTAAACTTTGTGTTTAGTTAATTAAAGCCTTCAAATCTTTTCTATGAAAATTTTATCATGATTTGTTGGACATAAGCCAAAGGGAGGTCTCATCCCTATGGCCACACAGACTTGTATATACTGAACATCAGTGGGACTAGTTAGGTACAAATAAGCTTGTCGCTCAGTGTTAGAGCTTTGTATTTGCTACAAAAAAAATAAAAAAGACATTTCAAAGCTAAGAAAAAAATAAAACAGAGGCGCATGAGTGACCAAGACTGAACTATTTAATGGGCAAAAAGTTAAATAGGCCGTAAACAACCAGTCAGCAAGAAATTGATACCACTGAATTTTCATGTTAGGGAGAAATCGTCCAGAGAACTCAAACGGGAAACATAGATGAATTATTAAGACAGAAGGGAGTAAAGGTCCTTGTGCCTCTGAAGAATTGAGCATAGTCCCAAGTCACTGTGAAAGTCAGCACAGGTTGTGGTGGATCATGTTAGCCCCAAGAGAACATGGGTAACTGGATGGTCCACATCTTTCCCTTCAGGAAACCCACTGGGAATTTTACTTGTTTGTCTTTATGCCTCACTTTCCCTGAAAATAGTTTCTATTAAGGTAGTTTTCTTATTATTAGCTTACATTTTTCCCAGTGCAAGATTAGTTTAAGAGCACCACTGAGCACGGGGAGCAAGCATCTTTAGCAACACGGCTTACTGTAACCAAGATTAGATATTTTTTCCCCTCTGGTTGAGGAAATACAGATCATAGTAATAAGGATAGAAAGAGTATGCCAAAATGCTGAATACAGAAATAGAAGAAGCTAGTATTTCAAACTGACATGAGAGTATTAAAAATAACAGAGAAAAAGAAATGGGAGAAAACTGTCTTTTCTGACCAGGTCATTTGAAATAGCTATTTCACTGATATAGACTGTAGGAGGGATAACAGGTTTAATCCAAGATCTTGCAGTATGAGATGAGTCCTTGCACTACATTGCTACGTGAATACCTCTTTCTCGGAAATTTTCAAAATCTATGTAGTAAAGAAAGCTTTAATGGAAAATTACACTGAAAATCACCTGACTATTCTTATAGAAGCTGTGTGGGTTATGTTCTCATGCAGTTTTCATAACTGCAAAACAGCTTGTGAATGTCACACTTAACTGGCCCACTCCCGAGCCTAAGTTTTAAATAGACCTTTTTTTTTTTTTTTTTTAAACTGCAGGATACTAAACTTCAGTATAAAATTATCCTCAAGGGAAAAATACTATGTTCACAGTACCACTGTAAATTAGTGAAAATCAAAACTAAAGATCTGTTTTGTTATATGCCTCCAAAGAAATAAATTCATTGCTAGAAAGTAAAAGGCAGGACAAGAGGCCTAACTGAGATTAAATCACAAGAACGGATTTATTTTTTTTTTTTTAACCAATCCACATTTTGTTGTCTTTGACATAATGGCAAAGCTTCTTTTACAAAACCATATGCAAGTTTCACAGTAATTAGTCCCCTTTCTTAAGGTTTTATCCTATGCACAATAATAGGTCACTTTGGTCACATTTTTTTCTTTCTTTTTTAAACCTTGCAAATTGGACTATTTTCTAGGGCAATGTTCAAGGGATACAAAGATGCTCAAGAATCCAAACCGAGCAATAATCTGAGCTATACCACTGTCTGATCCCATCCTGTTGCTGGCACCTTTCTAACCCTTTAACACAGAGCCATAAATTAAGAGCAACCTGAGCAGAATCGACCACAGAGCTCCTTGTGGAAGGGCTGGATGCAGTTTTTAAAGCTGTTTACTTGTTCTCCAGGCTATTAAAGCACAGGAGCTGGACCAACTGTCACATTTTATCTGCCTTATCATCTGGAGAGTATCCTCCAGGTTAACGATTATTAAAGCTTCCCTTGTGCCAGAAAAGAAAAATCTGCTCTCTACTCTGAACTCTGAAATTACCTTACCTCAATAAAAAGTATCAACCAGGAAGGATATGGTTACCCTAGTAATTAACAGGTTCCTAAAACTGGAGAAGGTTGCATACACCTGAAGAGGAAGACAGGTGAGAACAGCACACCAAGTGTTCAGGCAGACAGAAACAATGCCTAACTTTTATACAAAAATCTGACTTCAGTGTCTGCTTTAAAGTTAGATTTCTTATGCAACTGATTTACAATGTGTTAATAAGACCAGTTCATGCTTTTTGCTTACACTTTTTTGGAGGAAAGTTGCATATAACAGGACTGAAAATTAATAGAAGTTACAGAAATAGAAGAGATGCTGGTCTCCCAAAAAGAGCGCAGAGTCAATGCGGTAGAGCATTGCTTATCGAATTATTTTTATCTGAATGAATGTTTTACATTTATGTGAGTTGGTAGAAGATTAGTGTTCTGCTGCATTTACTTTTTAAAAAGTAACTGAAAGGTAGTACATATACCTTAGCATGACATTTGAATTCATTGCCATAGATCTTAAGCCATTCAAAGAAAAAAAAAAACTCATGTGTATTACTATGCAACTAAATCTCAACCAGATGGCTAGCTTATAAAACTTGCAATATTCTATTTACACACTGTGCAAAAGTACTATTTTAGTGTATAAAGTGTGTACACTGAATACAATAAAAGTTCACCTTGCACGGGAGAAAAATACATCAGGCCACAAGCCTAAAGAGCATGGATCTCAAATACAACTTTCAGAGTATGAGTCAAATCATCTTCCAAAGCCAGTTTTATTTTGGGAAGAGTGGCATGTGTTTGGTTTTGAGTTATGCTTTTTTATTTTGTCCAGTTTATTTTGTAGTTTCACTGTTTCATCAGTTAGGGAGAAAAGAAAAGCAAGTTTCTTCCCTTGGTAGGCAAAAGACTCAGGAAAAGATCTTTAGAAAGATAAGATATAGACAGATAGATAGATAAGTACACACAACTATAGCTACATGTGTTTAATATACATACATGTCTATATACACATACATATTGTGTTGGCCTGGATCAGAGGTTTGACAAAGGTTTGTCAAGCCAAGTTTCCTTCTCCTAATGGTGGCCGACAGGTGACACACAGGTAGGCAAACACCTACTTCACTACCTCCAAGGTGAATATTATCTGTTATTCTGATGTGATAAAAGGATAAACCTGTTCTGCTGGAAATTTCATTCCATAATAACACCCAATTTCAATCAGCTTAAACAGTTTGGAGATCACATTCATAGATGTTTTCTTATGTTTATAAGAAGGGGGGAAGAAAAGTCAATGCAGTGTGACTGTTTTACATAATGAGTATGTAAATGTAAGGTGGGAAGACTCTAAGTATAAAAATTAAGTTTGTCTTATAAGAACAAAAAATTAATGTGCTAACTACCGTTTGTATGCTACTTTACTAATTAACAACACAGGATTTCTACCGGGTTGCAATGAGGTGTGACATTAAATGAAGAAAATGCCTTCATGTTCAAGAGCAAATGATTTATTTTCTGAGTGACAATCTGTGGGTAGGAAAACAGAGTTCCAGCTTCACCAAACCTGTGTGCATGCCACCTTTCTCATCACAAGGTGCAAGCATTTTGAAGGTACGGAAAACACAAAATGGGTAACATGCCACCTGCGGAATATTAGTTAGTGATCTTCACCAAACACTAAAGCTGATACATGCCAGAGAGCTGATAAAGCTTCTGAAACTAATCAAAACAGAAGCTAATGCCCCAGGGCATTATGAACAAAGTCTTTCAGGTCGCATCTTGAATAATGTTATTTCTGAGACAAATAAAGGACTTTCACCTGAGCAGAAGCAGTGATACGGAGACTGCAAGCCTCAGCCATGTACCTTCTTGTAAGACATCACTTCCACATCTGATGGCTACAGAGGACTTTAAACGATGAAAGGAAAGACACTAAACAGAAGCCTATCTCCAATTCAGTTCCTCTACTAATCAAGTGTAGGAAGTGCAAACTGAAGATAGCATATATCTATCAGAGTATCTTAAAATAAAGCTTACAGAAAGCAGAGCCAAAAGTGAAACACAACTACACAACTGTAGCCAGTATGACCCAGAGGGCATAGCATGCTCAAGAACATTTACAGAAACGGAAATGCCTATTCAGACTGGTATAAACTATAGAGCAGACAAATTTCCAGAGAATCGAATTATAACTCAATAAGGGAGAACATGTAGCAGTCCTCTGACACAGAAGAAAACGAAGTAATGATCAAAAGAGGAAGCAGCAAGGGCAACTGCTATACAACATCAGGACTAGAAGGAAAAAAAAAAAAGAAACCCAAAACCCTTCATCAATTCAAGGATAATTCAAAACCAGAGAATGACAAATTCCTGCAACAAACCACACAGACATATGCTCAATGAAACGTGCATCAGAACATCTCCGGCCTGAGGCAACGTATTCAAGCTATGGAGGAAGAGGGGCGGCTTCATCATATCTCTGCCTTGGACGTCTGAACTTAGGTCTTCTGGGCAGGACCAGGTGTGACCTGTGATCAGCAGAGTAGGCTAACACCACCTTTTGCTGTGAAGTTCTGCTCTTCCCTCTTCATGAATGCTGACATTATTCCACAAGTATTCCTTGCCAGGTGCTCTTTGGATCACTCCTTGTAAGGAAGAGTCAAAAATTACTAACAATGCCTCCAAGCAGAAGGAAGAATTGAGTTCACCGAACACAGCTATAAAAATCAGGGAGAATTACAGGAAGCTGAAATGAGAATTGTATTTCAGGAAATTCCTGTGCACCTAGTTTAACACATGAGACATCCCCGGCAAGTCTGTGTGAGTCAGCATAGGAGATTACCAAAAGTGTATGTTTAGCTAGGGCTCTAACCAGCAGCATACTAGAAGCAGAAGCATTAACATCATTTACATAAGAAAATACTGGGATCATAGAAGATTGCATGGACACAGTAGAGTACCAGCCCTCTGGAAAAGAACAAGATGCCAATAACACAGTTTCAAAAAAAGTCTGCTTCAAAATTTGATAAGCAAAGCAAATAAAACCCTTCAGTTTTAATAGAAAAGAAATACATCAAGCATTAACAAAAATTAGTAATAGTTTCTAAGAGGAACAACATAAGAAGAGCAGAGATGGGGAGCGAGTTAATACCACAAAAACACTTAAGGAAAGACTTTCAAAAAAAGTAATTTAAATTGACAATTGTGGTACCAAACTATAATCACGCATCATGCACAAGTAAACATGGTGCAAACCGCTCCATCCATCCTTAATGACTGTAAAAGTTTTATGGAAAGAACTCATTACGGACTCATCTGGAACATGTCTTTGGCAGCAGCTATATAATGCCAGGTGATGATGAAAAAGCAAATTTCTTTTTGCTACAGATGGTTACATTTTAAAATGTAACCTTTTCTAAAAAGCACCAGCCCCTGGAGGCATGACATCTTATCCGTTAAATTCACATGGGTTAAACAAAGCTCATCTACAGAAATGAATCTCTGTCATTTCTTCTTAGAGGTCTGACAGAATTCAGTCAGACTTCTGTAGGGAGGACAGAATATGTCCAGAAGATAGAGCAAAACAAAAAAGAAAAAAGAAAAGAAAAGGCAATCAACCTTTTAAATTATTTCACGCCAACTAAGATTTGAAGTGTTACATCCATTCTGCTTAGATCTGTAGTCTTCAACTCAAAGGTCACATTATTATGGATTTTTCTCGCCAAAGCATAACAGAAGTAGTTTTTCAATAATTTTGAAGGTCTTTTGGGGGAAATCTGTTCTGGGCATTATTCATGAAAGGTATGACATTTTATTTATCTAGTTTCTTTCAAAATACTTGAGAATAAAACAACCATGATGATGTAGTATTGCCAAACCCTTCTCTGTTGTTTCTTCTCTCTCTCTCTCTCTCTCACACACACACAGTTTCTGACATGGAAATAAATGTTATTTTTACTAATTGATTTTAAAAAGTCAACATTTTAAAATGTCAACAAAATCTTTCAAGTCTGATTTGTTTCTCTAAAACCTGAACCTAAAAATCAAAAAGGTAATTCATGTGGTTTCCTAAACTTCACGGGAAAGAATTCCTCTTCACAAATAAGCAACCCTCAGCAAAATTTGCAACATTACACTGCAGCAGTTGTAATGCCATACCAGGATCAGGGGAGGAAAATGCTTAGAAATCCCGTAAGATACTCTAGCTAATACCTGAGAGGAATTTCAAAATATATTATTTTTCAAGTTTATTTTCTTATTCTATTTTATACATAACCCTACAAATATATATGGGAAACATCTTTAATAGTAGCCATGAGCTGTTTGTTTTGTTTCCAAGTAATCAATCCTTTCTTAAGCAAGAAAACATTTATTTGGTGTTATTAATTTCACTGTTTGGTACACGTGCAGGTGGCAGGACTGTGGACTTACAGAGCTGGGACTGGAGTGCCGCCTGACTTTAGGTGATTCCTTCCCTGCAGATGAAGTTTTGAAGTTAATGCAAGCGTTGTTCTCCGAATGAACCCTCTTCACTTGATTAGCTGGTTTCTCAAATGGATCAAAACTACTTTGCGTCCTCTGAACCCGGACTTTTTTATCCTCAGGAATTGTATCCAGAGGTTTGATCACTGAATCCATTCCCTGGCAGTTCCGTGTAGACATCTTTGTGACACATATCTGAAAGGAAAAAACAGCATGCAGTGACTCTAACAGGCTTAAAGTCTGTGTCAATCCCTACCTCAGCCAGCATCAAAAAAGGCACTGGGCTTCATAAGCATTCATCTTCTATATTAAAATTGCAAACAACACACTCCTTTTACATAGGACACACACACCACAGTCATAATAATAAAAAGCCTGTCTTTGTACAGTATGCTAAAAGATCCGGACAGACAAAAGAGGAACATTCGTAAAATTCATTCGTTTGTTTTTTCTTGTATAATGTGTTCTTAGCAGCAATGCCACTTCATTTCTTTCTCCAGTTTAGCCACTGATATCCACAAACAGTATTGATTTCCATTTGTTTAAAATTGGATCAGACTAAACAAATAAATTATGGTAGTTTGTGTGTGCACTTCAGTGCTGGCCTGCCAAAGATCCAATACTGGTATATTATTGTATTTTAAAATAATGCTTATACAGTGTTGTTGTTATTATTATTATTATCACCATATGTCTCAGAAAATCAAATCAGTAAATCAACTCCCAGGCACTGAAACGTGAGACTGCAGCCTAATGGCACACTAAAGCGCAGAAGTTCAATTCCTTGTTACTGTGAAGTATGACTCTGGCAAGCCCCGAAGACTGCAACTTGCTGCTTGAGCTACCAAAATCCACTATTGCCAGTTCAAAAGAACTAAATGAGCAGAACAGCAAGTTTAGATACTCTAGTCATGTACGTTTATGCTTTTAATTTTAATAAATTCCAATGTATAAGACTTTTTTTTTTTTTAAAATCACATGGTGGGGGATTGTATTTGAGGCCTCAGCTTCTGTTTTCACCCATAAGAGACTAGACTTTTACTTGGGAAGAAAAGAAATAATTTTAGCTTTCAGGCTACAGGGAAAAGCTATGAAGTATAATGCAAGCAGACACAAGAGGCTCCTTAAATCATAAGGCAAATCAAAAGAATCTATGATGTACTTTTTCCATGATATTTGCAAGTATTTAAGGATAGACAGTGTTAATTTGCTGTCAACTGTACTGTTCACATACATACAATTAAAGAAACATAATGTTCCATTCAAGCACCTACGATCTAAGCATTTTTGAAAACTTGCTGTCATAAAATATTTAACATGAAAAAAATAAAAAGAAGTATTTACCATTACCATTTAATCAGGACTCCTCCCCCATAACCCAAAGTGTCTCCAATACAAACTTCTCCAATAAATTATTCTTTGCTATTTCCCTGGAGGAATTCTGTGCCTTGAAATCCAACTTAATTCAATTGTTTATAGAAATACTGGGTGACTATACCTTGTGTTTTTTACGTTTTGTGGTTTTGATGATCCACTGTAACAGTAGATCAAAGATTTTTATATTAAAAAATTAAAGTACATTTCCTGCTCAGTGCCAGCTGGCCAAACAATCATACACGAGGTCAACTCTAGTGAAGGACATTACTAGCATTACAAACCAGGCTTTACAAGGGTTCACATTTCTTCTCATTAAAGTGGTTTCTCCAAGACTAAAACTTAACCGAGTTTTAACTGAAAAAAGGAACAGCCCCCCCTTCATTCCAAATGGTAATTCCCTCTCAGGCCAAAATTAAGGCAATTATGTAATTTTGGTCTATTACTTCAGAGAGAAAAGATAAAGAGCTGCTGCACAAAGAATTTTTAATTAGCCTTCTTGTAAAATTAATTGGCTTCTTTTCCCTAAAACAACTTATATGCACAGACATGCACCCACACATTTCCCACTGTCCTCTCTAGGTCCGTGTTCTTGCGATGCTTGCTACCAACAAAGATGGTTTAACATAACGTAAACTGAAACTACGATTAAAATAGCAGCACTTCCATTCTGCTTAATCGACATGGATGCAAATAAATCAGTAAGTATTTCTCAGCCGATCAAATCCTATGATCTAGAAAACAGGGGCAGGAGATAGGGAGGAAAGGTTCAAAAGCTGTACTTGTCTTCCTTTCAAATTACCAAAGGCCACCTATAGCCTGTTGAAATGTTTGGAATCCACAGCTATAAACACACCATAGATATAGATGCCATGAATGCTGCTTCTAGTTTCTTTTTCCACTAGAAAATCTGCATGTCTAGCTCTAACGTGGGCCAAGTAAGCATTGCAATTAAAAAAAA
>VZTL01061922.1:0-25006 GCA_013400535.1 Scopus umbretta | reverse complement strand
CTGCAAGCAGTAATAGGTTGGAATTGGATATTGAAGGGAGACACTTTTACCTTCAGGTCACTTGACTAAATCTGGAGTAGGATAAAAATCCCCACAATCATCTTCTAATAGACAACTTCAAACTTGCAAATGACTGAAACCAAGACTTACACCAACCAGGCCCCCACTCCGTGGATGCACAGGCTGAATACCAGTGTCACCAGTGGAAAAGACTGAAAAGTGCAGAGAAGTGCAGAAGTAGAGGCCACTCCCCGGGCTCCTTTGCCTGCTCTGCAACTGCAGCCCTTCTCCTGCCAGCACTGGCAAGGGGTTTCATTCACCACTTCTCTCTCACCTACCTCAATAGTTCCCTAGCAGAAATAAAACATTCTCTCCAAGTGACTGCTGACCACAGCGCACTGTGAAGCCAACAGAGCTGAGCTTATGCTGTTGTTGAAACGTACACATTTCCAATCTGTCTACCCTGCCTATAAAACTCTGAAGAAAAACAATATTTAAGTGGTTGTTTTACATTCTGTCATTGACAGGCCAAGTCCAACTTCACACTGAAACTCTGCTCTGTGAAATCTGAAAGGAGCAGGTCTAAAACATCGGCACTGAGCACTGGCTATAACTTCAAAATTACACAGCTTAAGTTTGCAGTAAACCCATTGGTAACTTCAGGTTTCCCTCCATCAGCAAGAGCTAAGCTACCACAGTAGCCTTGCTATAGCCTTGCGCCCCTGGGCAGCAGGCGCACTGACCTGCCACTGCTGTGCACCAGCTAATGGTAGAACTTACTCTTAGAGGGACTTACCACGCAGAAAAGCAACAGTGTACTGAGCAAGACTGATGCGTAAGGTATTTTGGAGATCTTCCTGCACATACAAATGATCTTAGATTTCACCAGCATGACCAGATCGCTTTTAGGAACAGTACGGGTTTGAATTTTTCTATTACACTACTTCAGCCTTTTAAGTATCATTTTTCCCTTGTACTGTATAACAAAAGTGATTATTATCAATTTCAGCCTCTCAAATGATATCTACAAATACTTAGCATCAGAAGCTCTTAGACCTGTAAACCACTGTCTACCCTGCTGGCAGTCAGGAGAAGCCTAACCTACCCTCTTATTTCCAGCTTTCTTTTTGCATAAGAGAGTAAGGATCGTTTTCCAGTTAAAGCATAGTATTTGTGACAAAGGACACAGCTTCATTTTCAGCCTCTTTTAGATGCTCCCGTGTGATCCTCTGAGCTAGTCAGGATTTCCCTCTGAGTCCATTTTGCCATCTGTAAGACAGGACCTTTCTTTTTACCCCATGTCATCCATTTTATCTACATAAGCCATAGGTTCTACAGAGTGGAGACTATTCTTTTACTAACACTATGCGCAGACCAACTTTCATGCACTCCAATCAAGATGACAGCCCAGCAAGTCTGGATGATTTTGTTCAATATCTGCTTTAGCTACAGTTACCAGAATAAAAAACTAAGTTAAACAAGTAGAAGAGCTTATGAAATATAGAAAGTCAATCTCTATATTTATCACCCCTTCTTGCCCTTGCTCTATAAATCAATGTAATGCTGTACTTAAAACAGTGGAGCCCAGATACTCTGAGATGCTGTAATGCCACCACAGTCTAAAACTGGTGCTACACGAAGATGTGATCAATGGCACCTTAACTATTACAAGTACTTATCCCAAATGTATGTAGAGACAATACAGGGGATGTTTTGGTTTGTCATACACAAGATGACAATTATGCTTTATAAACTGCAACCAAGAGAAAAAGGAGGCAATAACTTTTCAGTATGAATGTGATAACCATTTAAAGAAACTTCTGTCTAGTCAACAGCATGAGCAATTAAGCAGTTTTAATTACTGTTTCTTTAACAAAAGTCATCACACAAGTAAACATTAAGGTATGTCAACATGTTAACTGATTCTTTCCCCTTCAGGAGTTACTGCCTTGATTTGGTACTTCTCCCTCCACAAACTACATTCAAACCATAACTTTCAGAAGTATAAACTATTTCAGAAACTATTTAGCTTTTAAAAGTGGTGCAATGAAATCACAGTTATCACTTTCAGAAGAGGTATTTCTGCCAGCAGATCTCCTAACTATGAGAGGCAGAGGAATGGGATCTTCGTTTATGCCTTCCCTCTTCTTTACAGGAAAGAGGATTTTAAAATAGGTCAATCAACTTAATACATTTAACAACTATAAATTATTACAAGTAGAACAGGCAATATGCAAAAAACCTCTGTCATATAAGGGTTGTTCAAGCAGACATTACCATCCTTCCAAACCTCATATCGGATAGTAAAGGCTCAAGAAGTCACTGGCCAATTCACCGCCTCTGACTCTGGGCACATTAGGTGGCCCCAGACATGAAACGTAAGAGAAGATATGGCTGCTTTCTGCCACCTAAGTTCCTGCTGGCAGGAATCCCAACAGTGGTACATCAGAGAAGCATGCTGAAAAACAGATGTTGGCAAAAACTGTGGCAGAGGGGCAGGGACAAGGGGCAGACGATAAAAAAAAATAAAATATATATTTCCTACGTGGCAAAAATGTAAAACAAAACAATGCAATGGTATGTATGGTATTCACACCATATAACTTTACATATAGGACATTCATCCCCCAAGTCTCTGCTTCAGTTCCAAGATGAAAGTCCCGGAAAACCTAAACTATACTCCAACACCGAATCTCCCTTTGAAAGGAGTCTTGCTCTCCTCCACAGAGAACGGAGTGGTCCTACGGGAACTCATTTTTTTGCGTTTGAAGTTACTGTTTGGAAAAGCACTGCCAAAGCAGAACTTGGAACCTGTCCAGGGACTTGGTGTGGGAAAGGATTTAATCTGAAAATAGCAATGACTGTTCCTACCCAGTGAGGTAACAGCATTAGTACTTGACAGTCCCTGACCCCAGCCTTGGAGTAAAGATGCCTGTCAGCCCAGGTGTTGTCAACAGAAGTACCTCCCCATGAACATCCTGCCCGTTACATTTCTCACATAAAGATCATTAATGTTAAATACACAAGTGTATTTCCTCAAGTTGTTTCATACTCTGCTGCCAAACAGTATGCCAATACACCAAGTAGTCACCAGAGCAACCACTGGTATCTCATCCATTCTCCACACCCTAATGACTGAAATAAACACACTTTTTAAAGTTGTCCACAATTACTTACTCAGTCTCAACTAAAAAGGTGAGACAAAAAGAGAGATGATGAGACAGAAGTCATTTTCCCACTTAAAACATACAGCACAACTAGCCACTTTGCAACTTGCCTGAAAAGCTCTATTCTAATTTTGAAAGAAATAGCAAAGGGAAGATTTATCTGGAAAATCAGAATATGCATGTCAATTTCAATATTACTTGAGCTATCACAGATTCTGGCAACTTAAAGCAAAATAAAAAGCAGCCCCACAAAAGTTATTGCAGTTTGGCATTAGAAGTTATTTCTGTGTTTCTAGTGTGTTTTTCCTTATTTAAAGTAAAAAGAGCTACTACCACACACAGAGAACATTAAAGGAAGGGCACTTCAAAATTCCTAATCTTAGAACCACAAAAAAGCATAACATAGTTCATACTTTGCAACTTTCTTAGTTGCTGACAAGAATCAGAAGACAATGCATGACAAACAAAACAGCTTGGATGGTCTTTTTTCCCCTCTCGTCCTACTCAGTCTCACAATCAATTTGAGAAGATCCTGAGGCTGCTCTAAGATAAACAGGGTTATCTAAGATAAACATCACTAAGGATCACTGGGCTACAGTTTCCTGCAGGCCCCACCCTAACATCATATCTCAAGTCTGCAAATAGTCAAATTTTTCCCATGAAGATTACTGCTGAAGTTAAGAGAATGGAATCACAAGAAGTGTATTTTTGTTCCGTGCATAAAGTCCATAATAAGCCCCATTACATAAATAAAAATCAGTATAACCATGCATGGCAACATTTCTCAATAAAGATGTCTCTTTGAATCACCTTACATCATTTCAAGCAATACTCCTTAATCTGCATTTGGGACTAATGTAAAAAAACATTGTTTATCAGATTTAGTTACTGTGATACAGTTTAACTGCAAGATTCTTTTTCACTTCATCACTGTCAGCAAAATTAAGAGGTCCCACACAAACAGGATTCTTAGAATTAAAGGTTGCTGGATTAACTCATTTACTGTTTAAAGTAATATATCATTTATAGAGCAAGAGTGATCGGTTAAAACATCTAAGTAATTTATAGTCCTTATGGTTCACGAATTTTAAAACAGTCATGAACGTCCCCTGAATTAATCACCTGTTACGGTACTTAGTAAGTAGTAGGCTGTCCCATACCAGTGGAATTTATTTATATGAATAAAGATATCCTCAATAACAAAGAACAATCAACTTTGGCACAACAGACCAGACATCCTACCACACAGAACTAAAAAACCTAAAAGTGTTTGTATGGTGTAAAGACATACTACTCTGAAGCTCATCATGTCTTTTAGGAGTCTGCATTATACCTTATATGCTTTTAATTCCTACATGTAACAGCCTACAAATGTTTACTATGGTCATCCAGTACCTATGCACTTATGTAAAATATTAAAAAATTGTCATCCATCTACTATTCATTATTGTCATTGCCCACTGTGTACATCCTGGGGAAAAGTGGTCAGCTGGGTAAATACCAGAGTAAACAGCCAAAATTCTTACTGAAAAATCAGAACAAAACGCCTGAATTGCCTATTTGTACTGTTCCAAAAGAAGTAGCATGAAAGGACACGATATAGGGAAACCCAGATCTAGTACCCGCAATGCAAAAATAAATAAATTACCGAGTGACTTGAGGCAAGGAAGTCACTTAACCTCTCTACAATTCCATTTTCCTGTTTATAATAACAATCCTGTCGCTATCACAAGCAGAAACTGGGACCACTAATTAATTTTGTAAAGCACTTGGGCTTTTTTAAAGTGAAATTTGATGAAGATATAGATTATAATGCATAGAGCCAAAGCCCTCTGGAAAGTAGCACAACAATCTCGTTATTACAGAGAATAAGACTTAGCACTTGCATTCAGCTCACAGATGTATGAAGAAAAAATCATAAATAGCCAAGTGACTACTAACCCAACAGCTGAATTGCCGAGAGCATAAGGCCAGCATTAATTTCCACTGAAAAAATCCTATCTGGATACGAGTTTTCATTATGTTCTACAAGCATGTTATTTTCTATCATGCCTTAGTACCATGGCAATTGACAACTACACAAGTCATCTGCGGATTCTGGCAGCACTGGAATTTGACATTTGCAACTTATAAAACACAATTTGGGAATGTTCTGGAGTATTCTAAGCAGCTTTATTCAAAATGAAAATGCATCTGTCTGGGGAATCATTCTCTTCGGGGAACAAAGCAGTAGGGTGTTTTTTTCTTTTTTTAACCACAGGTCTTGTCCGCTTCTTCTCGGCCCAGCTGGTAGCACTCTCCGTTGCCCCTGAGAAGAGAGGGTCAGCAAAAGACTGCTGCACCCACAAGAAGAAACACGAACGGGTCGAGAAGAGAGTTCAGTTGGTGAGAAAGCTACAATGCGGGAAAAGATCAAGGAAGAACAAGTAATGAGGTAAGGGAGCGAAAAAAATTGTGAAAGTGGAAGCAGAGCACGTTACGCTGCACAGCATCACCAGTGAGTTCATACTGGAACTACCAGCGCAATCAGGCCCAAATGGGTCCTTCAACACTCACCCTTCCCTGTAATCACCAGCACCAGCTCTTTGGTTTGAACATTTCATGGGCACAGCTAAAAAGAGCAGCAAGAGAACTTGGGTAAGATTGAAAAATGAAGGGGGGAAAAAATCAAAGGACAAGAAATAGAGTAACAGTCACACAAGGAAGGAAGATGTGAGGAAAAAATTATTGTAAAGTAAGACATTTCTTTTCCTCTCCTGATGGCCTGTCGTTTCTCTCTGGTAACCTCTAGGGGTAACAGGTTCAACTGTGTCCCAGAATTATAATTCATATTCTTGGGTAGTATTTGTTTAACTTTATTTGGATACAGAGACTGCTAGCAATGCTAGCTATGAACTAGCAAATGCAACCAAAAACAGAGCTCGGAGACTGAAAATGGTATCCAGGGATATGGTATGCTCATTGCTGTACCTAGCACAAATTTAACTTATACATCTCCCACAGTCCATCTCAAAGGCACTCTCCAAAAATGGTCGTTTTATTTCTGAAGTCAAAGCTGATGTTAAACCAACTGTCTTTGTCATATGGAAGAGGGCAAACATAAAAAGGTCACTGAAGTGCCAGATGGAAGAATTTTTGAACTGGAAGCTCTGACATTAATTCTCTGTGTTTGTCTGAAACGCTGAACACAATGAGCAGATTAAATGTCTGTGCTGAATTGCCAAGTGAGAAACAAATCACTCTCACAGACAAGCCAACTGATCAGACCTGAAGTAGGAATCCCAAGATCATACAAATCTGAGAAGTTTAAACACCTGAATCAAGGAAAAATAAAGTATTATGCCAGAAGTTATTATTATGGGCAGTACTTACATAACTCTTTCCTCTCCTTTTGCCCTTTGCCCCACCAAACCTGCAATATAATTTATTCTGCTAAATTGATACCTAAAAATTAGCATAATTACTGAATCAAGCACAATCCTGGGAGTCAGGAATTACTGCACATGATTGTATGTCACTTGGACATGGCAAGGTGGAGCTGAGCACTTCTAAAATTAGTATTTTTTTCTGTTCATAGCACAGTTTATCTCCAGAAAAGTGAGTTTTCAGTCCATTAATATTGATGTCCCTCTCCTTGCAGGGAAAAAAGGTCTGCTTTTGAAGAGAACACAGATGAGACTTTAGATATATAAAAGCCTACATATGTCCTCAACATAAAATTCTGTTCTCAAACAACAGTCGTCAGGAGGAGTCACCTAAGGACAGGGTCTCAGCTAAAGGTCATGCAGAAGTCCTGACAGCCTGTGACGCACATGAAAAGAGACAGAAACTCAACGGAGCTGATCTAATGGCGGGTTTTGCTCTATTTCTGTACTTCTGTATGCCCCAAAATACAGTAACTGTTAGTATTAAAGCCTAGCAAATAAATTCTTCCTTTTACTTGCACGATGCTCAGGTTTGCCACAAAATGGTATATAATATGGCATTAAAGACTTTCCTGCAATTACAACCAGGCTGCTGCTTCCATTAACCTGGTTCAAGACTTGCTGCATCCAAAAGCAGGAGGGTCGTTCCTCCGATAAACCAAGGAGGACGACACAAGAGCAGATCAGCATTGGTGTCGGCACAGGAGAGGCAGCTTCCAGCACCAGGCATGAGCCGACGACTCCTTGGTAACCAGCAGAGTGGTGGAGAAAGTGTCTGAACATACAGACTCTCCCATGAAATTGTGACAGGTGGTTTCTATACTCCTTTACTTAGTTACCCATTTGTATCTGTTGTCTATCCTCCTCTGTAACCATATGAACAGCATTTAAAAATAAAGATAAAAAAAATATTTTCAATCCCTTTCCCATATCAGCCTCCTGCTCCAACAGATGGCTACATGTGCCAGTGCAAGTTTATACAGTTTTCTTTTCATAAGTGCCTTATTAGTAGTTTTGAACAAACATTATATTAAGTCTTTTTGAGTTTACAGGTTTATAATTTTATTCTGTCCTCCAACACCTCCCCGATCATGAAGTTATCAAAGGCATATCCATAAATGCAGTAAGTCTTCCCACTGCCATGTTCAAGTGTGAGAAATCTTGAGAGACTTGACAGCAAAATGCCTATTCTTCCTGTCTTCTGAGGCTGTCAGTAAAGTTTTTAAGAAAATAAATGGTAAACAACTCCATGGCTCGAAAATAGGTTCCACCTAGTTTCTTTAGGCTCCTTTGCCTATCCCTACCAAATCTCTTGATTGTTTCATAGGTAACATGAAGTACTTCTGAATACAAATTAAAACAAGAATTGCTCTCCTAGAAGCAAGGACTGCAACAGAAATGCTGCTATTGCTCAGATCTGGTCATGCATAGTATAAGACTTAAGCCCAACTACTCAACTAAGAAGACAACTAAATTCTTTTACCTGGTGAGCCTGAAGTCAGATTAAAGCAATGAGATATGATGACATAAAAACTTAATTTATAATTACAATGAACCAGAGAGTTTGTTTCAGACTGAAAAGTCAGACAAAGATAGTTTAAGAACTCAAGACCAACCTTCACATACATGCTGAAGAGCATTTTTCTTATAAAAAGAGGAAGGGGATAGGTTACACAATCATCTTTGCAAAATATGTGCATTTGCAGGTGGAAACGTTCTACAACCATCTTCTGTCAGGTATGACAACAACCTTCAATGCACTGAAGCAGCATGCTGTACTGTTCTTGACAAATCAACGGGAGTCACATTATCTTCAGCAGACACTTAAAAAAGTGCTTCCCAAGGAATAATTCAAGACTAGAATGGTAAAGTAGTTTGGCTCTTCTTCCTTCATTCAGACCAATCCCTTCATTTAAAAAAAAAAAAAAAAAAAAAAAAAGAAAAAACTTACTTAATTCCCTTCTTTCTTTTTTGTTTTTTTTTTCTTTTTTCCTTTCTTAAAAACAAACCCCTTATTTAAAAAAAAAAAAAAAAAAAAAGAAAAAGAAAAAACTTACTTAATTCCCTTCTGTCTTTTCTGCATTTTTTTTCTTGTTTCCTTTCCTTCTTTCTCTTCCAAATTTCCTTTTTTACTATCTTCAGCAAAAGCTAGAGGAAAAACTAGATAATGAGAGCTCTTTATTTCATTCTGCTAATGCATTTCAAAGTTTTATTCTAGTACCAAGAAAGAAATCTCTCCTGCTCTTAGGTGCTTCATCCCTGAGGTCCACAACCCTAAAGCTTGAGAAACGCAGCTTCCAAGGCAGACCAATGTCATAAGAAAAGACAAGCTCTCCGAGCTATTCTAGATCTGCTCCCTTGCATATTATCTTCCAAACCACTGAATTTGACATCGTATCCTCTATCAAATCAGCATAGTGTAAAGGTATAGACAGAAAAAGAGCTTCAGCTTTGTCCTTATTCTCTTGTGCGAGTACTCTTCTGAGATTTGAATAACCTATATTCTGAATCAGTCTCCCAGAAATCTTTGTAACAGCCATCCATGATATTCCTACCATTGTTTTTTTCATGGAAGTTTGAGAGTTCAGACGAGAATGACAAGTCCAGCTTCACAAACAATTGAATGAAGAGAGTCCTCATCTGTGTTTGGATCTCATATACACCTGACTTCTTTTAACTTGTTCTTTTTTCTTTTTTTTATTTTTCCTCCTCTCAGATAAATTACCTGGTTACAGAATTCTATAAAACTTTAATGAAAAGCCTTAAAGGAATTTTCTAGCAGCTACTGCAGGTTTGTCAGACTTGTAGTACCACAATAACTTTCAAAGCAAAAAAAGGTGTAAGGAAGCATAATGAAACTTGCTTCTCAGTACATAATGTGCAACACTACAAAAAATGGCAGAACCTCTGCAAACATACCATGTCCCACAACTCAGAATTTTGTCAGGCAGCATAATGAAAATTATAGCATCTAAAGTTATTCAGAATATGAAGAACACTCCAGTATATCTTTTCTTGCAAAGACGCATAAAACTTAAAGTGGAGAGTTTTCAAACTGATAGTGAGAAGAGCTCATCACAAGAAGGACGACTGTAATTTTATAAGAATTCTCTGAACAGCACAGAGATAATGCTCAATACTCAGAAAACTAGGTATTTCAAAAGAGAAGTGAAAATCACTGCTGCTGTTTTGATGTGTTCAAGCAAAAACATGTGCTGCAGTAGACTTATGACTGTGCTCAAATCAATTCTAAAGAAAAAGCTGTAACAGTACAAAACAGCCAAGCCTTCTGCAGTTGGTGGCAATTTGCACCTCCAAAGCTGTGAGTTCATCTTGAGTCACTTTCAACAAACAACAAATCCTGAGAATCAAATTGGTCAAAAATCACGTCTATCGTTAAAGTTAGAACATCAGTGAGAAGTCCTCCATCCTTACAGTACATTAAATTTCTCGTGAAAATATTTCACAAAACTGAGACTCACTGCAGATATTTTGCATGGCTTTTCCTGCAAGGCTGCCTACCAGCAGTATAATCACATTTTATAATTATATGATTTTATGTATCTGGACTACTTTGCCAAATACAGGGAATTCCTTGCCAACTTGAACCTTATGGGTGGTGGTTCCACCACTTTCCCAGGCAGCAGCAAAATCAACTACTCCCACCATTAAACTGTAGAACTTTCGAAGATAACTCTTCTGCACAACATTAAAATAACATTTCTATGGCCAAGATTTATCAGCAGAACCCATTTGTTCATTAAAACCCCCCACTATCTACAGGAAAGTCTGGGCAAGCATATTTTACACATTCTCTACAGGTTTACATTTTCTCTGCACTTACACAAACATTTAATAAACTGGGAGAGGACATATTCAAACATACTAAGCATGTAGACTGAAAAGCACCCGAAATGCATTAAATGAAGCTGAGCTTTCAGAATACATAAACAGGCATTATGCTTTTTTCTAGTGGTTTTATTTCCTCACTGCTCACTTGGCAACATTTGGTATTCCCCTCTTCAGGTAAGTTGTATACAATTTGATATTAAATTATAAACAACCTACACAGCAAAACCGAAATACAGCTAACATGAATTCTATACAATTTCCAGAATAGAACAATACAGACTGGGTCAAAATCTTGCTGATATGATGGTTGCTACTAGCTTAGATTACTTTACATTTATATAACATCTAGCTGTCATTTATCACAAATCTTTTTCAGCCAGAAGCTGCAACAGATCTCCTAGTCAGCAGGATGAGATAGCAAGTTCTCCTGTAGCATTAACTTACCCAAATTCTAATAGCAAATTCTAAAAATTTTGCAAAAGAAAACAAAAATCTCCACACACACTCTTCATCCCATTTCTGACTAGCACACCATCATAGAGTAAGCCAATTAACAGATAAAAGTGCCTGCCTCTGCATCCTCTGTGGGACAGTCCAGAACTGATACAGGAATTTCAGAGAAAGCCCATCCACCCAGGCATATGATAAACAAATGAGCAAGATCACAATATTACTTCAGTTCACCAGCAACAGAGGGAAAAGCCCAAAAGTTACTTTTACAGAGGCAAAATGATCTGTTTATGGTGTTGATTCAAAAATCTTCTAATACAAAATCACCCCCCTGAATTCAACATCCAGCATGAAGCTAAACTGCTATTTCACTACTTGCTTTTTGCTAAATTGCTAAATCCAGAATTATATGTAGCTTGTGTTAGGGAGTGGAACAAAAGATATCAGTGTAAAATATGCCATACATGAAAAAGATGCACATAATCAGAAATTCTGACATGCAATAAACTTATCTCAAAAGCAAAAAAGTAGTCACAGAAACCAAAACCCAGAAGTCAGCATGTGCGTAGAAGCAGCACCTCATAACTGATGGAGGTGCTGCTGGGAGAAGTTGTCCTGACACTAACGTTGTGATAGTAGTACTTAAAAAAAAATAAAGTCCTTAAAAGTCTGTTCCTTAACTGACCAACTTTCCATTCATGTACCTTTCTGCCATGGTATAGAAAGAGAAACCTAATCAAAGATTAGAAGCTGGTCTGGACCTACCTAAAGGAACTCAAACTCAGAAAACAATATTTAATATGTTCTTCCCGATTTAAGAACACCAGCTACATTTTTCTTTAGTTCAGAAATAAGCTTTGGAGTACTGGTATCTCACAGTCTCTCCATTGTTTCAATTAATATTTGCTAGGATACTGTCCTTCATTTCAACATGGTTTGTAAGCGTTAATTATCATTGTATCAATACCTGAAATATTTAGGAAAATTTTAACACTAGTATTACCAAACTCAATTTACAAACCATGTATAGCACCACCTGACAGGGAATATTTTGCCAGGACTTCAAAGGGAAATAACCCCAGCAAAGCTGTCTGGACCCGCTTGGCAGCTCCTGTGAGCTTTAAGGGGCACATCTACTCTCACATTTATAGAGAAGTCACCAAATATGACAGCCTGAAGCCTCACCTGACCCAGGCTAAGCATTTGTACAAGCTCTCACCCCAGAAAATTCCTACAGACCACGCAGGTCAGGCCAGGACAGCGTACCAAAACCTGCATGAGGCAAAAGCTCAGCGGTAGCCACCACCGCACAAGGATTTCCCTTTACCGGACAAAATAATCTCTTACCTCGGGCAGCTAGAACCCAGCAGAGCTGCGTGACACTCTCTCACAGTGCCCACACCAGCCGCCCCTTGCGATCAACTGGGCATACTGGTGCCGTGGCCTAGTCGCAGGCCCTTTTAATGGTACCCTCCATTTTCTTGTCTGTGGCTTCTGCGGGAGCAACAAGAACTGCCTGCCTGAGACAGAGTACCTACTCACAGGTCAACTTTTTAAATAGCCCAGCCCAGCTTACAGCGTGAGGGGAAAAATGTTAAGAAAACGTGTGTGGGTTTGGGTTTTGAGGGGTTTTGTTTAATTTTGTTTAGGATTTACACAGCAAAACAGCTAAAAAGAGATAATTACCTGACCATTTCTGCTATAGGATTTCCAAAGGCTGGCTAACCTCCTTTGCACGGAGACGTGACATTGATGATTTTTAGCCTGCTCAACTCCAGCTTTTTGAAGTTCTTCCTATCTGGAGTCAGGAACATGAAGGAGACTACGGCAAACATTCACTCCTCAGGTAAGCTCTTATCTCCTGCTGTGGCAGGCATCAGCCTCACTACAAAACTGATCCACACAGGGAAGACTGTAATCTTTATAGAGTGCTCAGCACTACCAGCCTATTAAACTATGTATTTCTTACATTTCCCATCTGCATTCTTAACTTTTGGCCACGTTTTCCACATTGTATGTTATCCTTCCCCCCCACCCCCCAATTAATTTGGGATCTGTGTTTAATTAAATTTTTGCATAGGGAATACTATTTATCCATAAAAAATGTCCAAAACATTATTGATTTCTTAATCTTTGAAAACAAAAATGGGCGAACCCCAGAGACAGTAGTAACACAGTGAACAGAGCTGATGGTTTTACATTTGGGGAGAAAAAGCACTTGGGAGAAGAAATCTGGTGGACGTAACAACTTTCACATATAAACGTAGATGAAAAAAGATCACTAAAAAATACCCTGATTTAAAATTTGCCTTAAAAAAATCCCACGTGCCTAAGAGTTTCTGGACTTTCCTTCCTTGTACAACATGAGAGTAAGCATAAATGGTTGGATTACTTCTATGTATTAAACAATGGCAAATGCACTGAAGGGTTGCAATTTATTGATAGGTAAGACTGTATAAGCAAAGGAAAACTTCCCTTAAAAATGCTTGCAGCTAAAATAATTATTGGAACAGAAACATTCAAGGTTATTCTTGACACACCCCCCCCAAAAAAAAAAAAAAAAAAACATCCTTACCNAAAAAAAAAAAAGCATCTCTACTGTCTGAGACAAAACTATGCAAGTAAGTTTATATACAGTGTGAAACAGCCCACTTCACATCACTTACATTGCAGTACATAGCATCACACATCTAGAAAAGAATTTTTTTTAAATAAGGAACTCCAAAGTAATAATGAAACCTTCAGAAAATAATTGATATAGGACTGAACTTTCCCTCTTTAATCGTAGTCAGTGACTAAGAAGAAAAAAACCTTAATTGGCAAGTATAGAAAAAACAGACATGAATCGCTGTCAAACTAGTTATTTGATCCCACATTGATATATAACTGATCTCTTCTTGGAGCATAATTCACATACTGCATAAAGTATAAACACACTCCTCTAGAAATAAAACCCTCTGCTTTTACCCTTAACTAGTAATAGCAAAAAACATATTTCATCACTCTACCATTACTACCACAGTTGGTTTTCTTTAAATGCTAGAACATATGGTGATTTTTTTTTGCTGTTGTTCCATTCCACTGGAATTCTGTTGAGATTAATCTATGGCTTGATCTACAACTGAAACATGCTAGCTGTCAGTTAAGTCATCAAAAAATATTTCAAATTATTCCATACAATGGCCACATTTCCATCTTCCTGTCTTGTACTAATGATAAGTGCTGCTTTTTTCCTCCTCTCTTTTCATGAACATACTGCTGCTCTAAGCTTTCATATGTTGAAATATTCCACCAAGGTCCAAACCACTGCCAACACACTCCTACATTCAAGAATGACTACTTAAAATGACTACCTCACTTTCCGTTTTATTAAATAAAGAAAGCATGCAAGAGAAATTAAATAATCACAGAGGTTAACAAGGCAAAAAGATATTCTGACATCCATGGTATAGCATGTATTTATAAAGGATCATTTTAATTTTATTTTCCACCACCAAGCAAATCTGTAACTGATAAAGACATTTATTCAGATCCAGCAAGATACAGACTTGTTAGCAGAGATGAAAAAGTGGCTGATCACCTCCTTCACTCACTCGTCCCAGAGGCCATTCAGCCAAGCATGTATCGGAAAAAATTGCTCATACTATCCTCTTTATACAGTAATAAATAAGGCTGCCAGAGAGAGAAATACAAAGCTGTACCAAGAAAAGCATTGCTTTGAAGCCTTGCCCTACCTTTTCCCTGATATTTACAAACCGCAGGCAGTGCTGCCGGGGACTCTCACCAGGGTGGCTGCCGAGAGGTCTCATGTGGCGTTCCCAGCTTCCCACCGCCTCCCTCTGCCTGGATTTTAACCATTCCTGAGAAAACCCACCCTGACATGCACAGAATGAATCCTGCTCAAGTTGGAAGCATGTGATAACTAGGCTTCAGGTTGAAACGGGAAGCCCCAGCACCCAATTAATCTCAGAGATTTAAACAAGCCCCATCTTACCGTTTTGCTGTTGCCCAGATCAGGTTAGATTCACCTGCAACTCTTTGGCATCTCTCTAGCAATGTTAGTGTTTGCAGTCAGGCCAGGCTCATTCAGCAACTGAATTCACAACATCTTTCTGCACTAGCAAGCTGAAATGGTACGGCTGTACTACAGCTGAGAAAGGGGGAAATCTAAAGCAGAAAACAAAGAAATCCCTCAAGACAGAGTAATCCCAGTGGAGTAAAATATAAAAGGTACAGACGAGCACCGAGAGTACGATATTCCTCTGTCTAAATTGCACCAGCAATACCATGCTGTTTCTAAAAAGGTTTTTTGTTTTTTTTTTTTTTTAAATATATGATGGACTTGCCTGTGGAGTTCCCAGAAAGGCAGAGTATCGAGGCTCTGCAGCAGCATTGCAGCCAAAGTAACCATGCATATGCTATCTAGGCAATTTACAGCAGTCTTTTTGAAAAGATATTGATTTACAATGTAACACTGCCTCAACCCAATACAGAACTGCAGCCAAAATAGCTAATGGTGATTTCATAGGAATTAAGGAAAAAAAATTCAACATTCAATCAAAGAGATGCAACTATTCATCACCAATTCAATTACGTCCCAGAACTGAAGGAAACCAGCAAGTTCTCAAGTGACAAATTATATTAAAGCCATAATCTAAGGGCATCTGGAAATAAGCACTACAAATGCCACTGTCCACTTTTACAGAAACAATAAATATGAAAAAGCATTTAAAAGCGTATTGAGCCAAAATATGAACTCTGAGGTTAATTCTAGCATTTTAAGGATGAAACATAGTATTTAATTTATGAACATGCTAAATATGCAAAGCTGTGAGTAAGCAGCAGAGACCTACTCCGTGCTGGGAAGCCACTGCTGGAACCAAGTGAGCTTGGGTGTGGTATGAGGGAATAGAGGGCAGCAGGAGCAAACCCTCAAGGAGGGCTTCTCCAAAGGCAGCAAACCTCTATCTCCTACTCCTACAGCAGCCCCTGCTGGCCTGTGCTTCAGATGGCTCCTGGATCCCCAGAAACCTCCCAAGGTTGGGGGAGTGCTGGACAGACTGTGCTAGGACAGGGAACAATAACATATACATAAATGAAACCTTCAGGAGAGAAAGAACGCAGCTCATCTCAGATGACATACTGAACACCCAGAAATGTTTCTCATTTTTAGGTAACGAGGAGGTGCAATGAACTAGCAGGTGAAACACAGCCCTGGTTTGTGCCCCGGGCAACTCCAGTGACCCACATCACAAGGCCATGGGAAACAGATTCCCCTGTAGAGTCCCACTTTGAAGAAAGCACGGTGTGTCTAAACTCCACACATTTGCTCGAGTCCCACCACAGTCACCAAGACTTAAACATGCTTAAATAAGTCTCAACTCAAGGCTCATAGTTGAATCTAGCATCAGTGGCTTCAGTGACAATAAAATTTGAACGGCACAAGCAAATTCCATAAGATGCTCCCAAAGTTAAGTAGCACTTGTTATTTTTTCCCCTCATCTATTTCCCAACCTTAGTCATGGGGGAATATTCCAGAACACTACTCAGTTTCTTAGCTTGGTTTTTAAGCAGATAGAAGGCTTCACTTCTCCTGAAAAAAGACTTCCACTCTCTAGGCCAGAATTTTCTTCTCAGGTGTCTCAAGTGTGAGGGTCCAAAGAAAACATGAAAAAAAGCTTCCAGTTGACATGATGAGAAAATACATTCAAAACATTTACATTTCTTGGCCTTATTCTGTCAACATCAAATTTGTCTGAGGATAAGGGAGAACAGGAGAGAAGGATCCTCAGAAAAAAAAAAAAGCAGCTAGTGAGTAAGCACCTGCAGAAACCAGTATGTGCCAAAAGACAGGCACCACGTTAAGGGAAAAGTGGTGGACAGCCACGGGGAAAGGGAACACAGAAGGCAAGAGAAACAGGGAACTGCATTCCAGAAGCAAGCAAGGTGTTGGGTCAAGGCACAGAGACAAAAGCAAGCCAACTAGCTGACAAAGTAGCGGGATCTAACTCAAAGAAGCCAAACCTTCTCATGTTTTAAAGTTAATTATTTTTACTGTATTTTAAAAAAAATAATCTGCATTTATTGTATTAAAGCCCTTCTTGTTGCCTTTGAAATCCCTCACCAGATTCAATTCCAGTTGGGCTTTGGCTTTTTTTTTTTTTTTGGTTTGTTTTCCACAGGGGTGGGAGAGTAGCTGAACTAAAGAAGTTTCAATACAGTTTAGAAAAAAAAATAATACAACAGGTCAAAAACCTATGGGTTTAGGTTTTAAAACTCTGTATGGAAAGCAGCTGCAAGTACAAACTTCACATTATTAGTATTTTAAGTCATGCCACTGCTTTCATCCCAGGGCAGACTCCAAAATGCTCTGTGGCACTTGAGAACAATTTCTCACATATAAGGAGGCATCTTTGGAGCTTTTCAAGATAACAGATATAGAGTCATCTGCAAATTGCTATACTTAAAACAGAGAGATTACACAATGTCACAGCTCTGATGGTCAATAAACTAAACACGCAAACCATCATTTAGTAATACAGCACAGTGAAAGAATGACCACACAGAACGCAGGGTAACTACTGGCATACTACATACTATTCAAATGGAACTTGTAATGTCCTATATCTATTAGTCTATATTAAATCATCTCAGATGGAGAAGGGGAGAAAGGAAGCAAGTGAAAAAGGCAGCTAACTGTTCCTCCCTCTCCAAGAAGAAATAACCATACACAGTACTTTGTACAAGCATCATATGTCTGCATAAGCCCATTTCCTCCTTGTAGAAGAAACTGCATGCCTAACGAGAGCCACTGCTCAACACATACCTTTTCGTTTTGATAACTACACATTGAATATACAAGGAAAGGGTAAACACACTTTACAGTTTCAAAAATTTACTCACTTGTGAAAGTCATTTGGACTTCTAGCCAGCCACTTTATAAGCCACTGATGATTTGTAAAAATTGATTTAATAATATGTTTAACAAGTTGTATTTGGAAACAGAGGACTGGATATGACAACACCTGTCCAAGTAAAGTTCAGTTCCCTGCTACCACAGGCGATCACAAAGTATGGCCCCTTCCCTAAACTGCTAAGTTTGTGTTTAGCTTGAAGTTAGAATACATAGAGTACACAAGACATGACCTTTTCAAAACAACCCAGCAGTGATAAAAATGGTTGAATGCAAAGAAAATAATTTTTATCTTAAGATGGCAAGTGAAACAGTGGATAATATTGCACAATGGAATGCATGACAAGTTATTCCAAGTACATGTTGTTAAACTTGCTTTACAATACCAATACTTGAACTATACCATCTGCATTTTCTGGTTTGGTGGGACTTCACTTAAAGTCATTGTCTGAAATAAAATACAATGTATCACAGTGCCAATTATTTTTGCAACTTTTAAGACCAAAAAAGAGACTTTATGGTTTGAGGGACTGATTCCAAATATACTTTGTATTATAAAGAATGCTTGCAGTACAAGTTCAAAGGGAACAACAACATGAAGAACACTGTGTAATGATTTTACACATCTAAAAAATACTTCAAATCAGTCCAGATACATTTTTAACTCAATGAAAGCATTCTTTGCACATAAAAGGATAATCCAATGACTTTGGACAATTATACTCCTGTGTGATACGAAAACCTAACTCCAATGTTCCTAGCAAACCCACTGTGAACACTAATATAGTTTCACTGGGATTGCTTCATTTCTTATTGATACTTCTGTGTTCCTTGCTATGCTGGCAAAGATCTAATATAAATAAAATAATCCAGACTAAAACACATTGGTGCAATGTATCTATGATAAGAACTTGAATTTGGTCTTTCAGCTTGAATTAGGATTTCCTCTTAGGGAAGCCAAATACTATTTTCCAAGCCTCATTTTTTTCTTCTTTTTTTTTTAAGCTTTTAGTTAAAGGTATTTTATAAGGTCTGTTCTAAATAATTCTGTTCGCCTGTAATTATTAGCCAAAAGTACTTAAAGAGAGGAAATGGAAAGGCCTGAGGCAGTCAGATCTGCAATGTGATCAGCAGTTGATATACACAGTTACCAGATGCAGAGCTCAGTCAAAGTATGGAATTCCATAATTATTCTACTTTCAAGAAGAGATCAGATCTGTTGGCTTTTCCACTGGGTGGGGCACCTAGTTGGACATAAAAGAGGACTCCAATATACCTTACCCTGCAATAATAAAGCATACCTTGCTATATAAAAATAAATAAATCGTCTTCTCCCAGATATGTCTCACTCATACTTACAAAAACAAACCCAGCTATTACACACAGACAGAATTCTATCTCAGCTAATACTGTGGTCATGCCTTTATAATATATGAAAATTATGCTGAAAAAAAAAGCCTATCTCGAAAGAGTATGAAGCCTATACAAATTGTCAGCTAAAATAATCTTCATTTTGTTTGCCTAAATTCCTCATTCCCAACCAAAAGACAGTGACAGCGGAGTCATTCATCTTCAGCATCATACAGTTACGTGTGCTGTCAACAGTAGCAACATTTCACTACAGAAATGAAGGTATCTTCGCAATATACAAATAAAATTCTAGACCAAAAATGAACCATAGTTCCTAAGACTTATGAAGTACCTGTATATACACATAACCTCACATTCAGGTGCTAAGTCTTAATGTTACTAATATATTGCGTACAAAGTACCACAACCTAGACTACTTAGGGGGAAAAAAAAAAAAAAAAAAAAGACATTTAAATCAACCTCTCAGTCAATCATTTTTCAAAAACATCACAAAGAACTCAAGCAGTATAAAATTCAAATGTATGCACTCTGTCTGGAAGATGATAACAATCAGTAAGATGGCTTAGTAGAATAGCTTTAATTAAACTAACCCATCTACTATGACATACAATTCCTAAAACCACATAGCCAACAATTCTCATATTTGCAATACAAAAAAAAACCCAAACTCTAGCTAATTACTACACCATCCTAGGAAAGGGTGGTAATATTTCTATGACACAAATTTTTATGACAAATACTAGAGACATAGTTTACAAAGTTTTTCTTTAGGGAGAGTTATAAAGAATTAACAGTAGCATTTTAATAACTACCACTATAATCCCCAGGGAAGAATCCCTGAAAATGTTTCATTTCTGGGTTACATATATTGCTACAGCTGATCTCATACAGGGACAACACTCAATGATATCCCATTTCAAAATCATCCATAGCGTTATAGCT
This sequence comes from Scopus umbretta, assembly GCA_013400535.1. Classification (NCBI taxonomy): domain Eukaryota; kingdom Metazoa; phylum Chordata; class Aves; order Pelecaniformes; family Scopidae; genus Scopus; species Scopus umbretta. The sequence continues at coordinate 4,886 of VZTL01061922.1, read as the reverse complement.
AGGAGAAGAAAGCTTTCTATAAATTAATTAAAACTTAACACAAAAAGATGAGTTCACCTTCATCAAGTTTAAATGTTGTGCACTGAAATTCTCGTCTTATTTGAAAGCACTGGATTTCAGTTTCCCTTTGTTTTCATTTTGAGATACTCACATGAAAGGCTTTGTTGGTTGGTTTGAGGTTTGGTTTTTTTTAAATTTTACCTGATATCTTTCTACATTGCAATGGAAAAAAAATCTCAGGTTTTCTAAATAAAAAAAAAGATTTATGCACAAAATGCAGGCTATTGTGGTTAAAAAAAAATAAAGCCACATCAACCTCCACATGGCTATGATGTAGATAAGAAGGTAGAATAAGTTGCATATTTACATTATCCACTTTGAAAAATCAGTATCTATTCTACTCTTCTTCACTAAGCATTGTTCCTTTGAGCCACAATTTTAGTCTTTAAGGCTTTGCTATCTGCTGAGTTTGCTACCCAATGCAAATGGTGAATTCATGTTGTGAAAACAGTAAAGCAACCGCCTTCAGGTGGGAATAACTGTTGGCAACTCTTGCACTGGAATTGAACTACCAACATACAAGTGAAAGACACCAGCTCACCAGCACTGTTCAGCTGCCTCTATCCCTCCCTTACAGTCTTTATTTACAAGGATAACCAAAATTTATGTTGAAAAATCCACCAGATCACAGCAAGAGACAGCAAGAGATGTGATCTAAGAATTCAGGTTCCACAGGCCAAGACCCTGGTGTCCTCTGTGGAAAGGGTAGAAGCTATATGGAAATAAGCATCCTACCACTTGATAGCTTTATGCCCATCTAGATTATAAAGTGATGAAATTCTGAAGGCATCCCAAAAGTGAGATGATATGGCCATCTACCTTAGGCCTCATACAGATTATTTTCAGGAAATTATGAGAGCTTCCTCTGTGGCCTCTACAGTACACATAGAAATTGGTTTTACAGGATGTCAGATAGCTTGAGAAGGTGTTCTTGGATTGACTTGAAGCCCAAAATTTAATCTACTTTGAAATTTAATTTATCCTGTATTTTCCCAATGAAAGACAATGATGAGTGTTGAGGTGAATATAACTGCTCCATTAAGTAAGGATGACACTTTTGGCATTGAAGGAGGTTCACAGAGTATGTGCAGAAGAGTGAAGACTGTGCTTTAAAACAGCTGATAAAGTACTGAACTGGAAACCAAGTGAGAAGTTGGAGATCATCTTTCACTGGCATTCACAGTAAGAGACAACTGAGGGAGTGTCACAATTATTCTTGTCTTCATTCTCTCACATGGGACCTTGAAGTACCCCAAATCAGTGAATTCAAGAGATTTTCATGACTCTGCATTTAAATGAGGTTTACCTGCATATATCTCCAGTATAATCCTGGCAAAACAATTTTCCTAAATTCTGGCCTTCCTGAAATTTGGTATCCAAATACCAAACCTGAAGCGGGGGAGGGAATCTCACAAGACATCTTCTCCAGGAAGTTGCTATAAGGAACCATTTGATTGGTTGTTTTCAAAGATAACTGCAACTACTAATAAAAGAACCTCACAACAATTATATTTAATCCTAAACATCATGTTTTGTGGCATAATTTCAGCAATTATTCCAGGCTTCTCACGAGCTTATTTCCTTTTAACTGGTGAACATGTTTATGGTTTTACTCTTCACAATGTTTGTCTTTGAGTTGTGACAAATGGCAGAAGAACCACCAGCCCAGGAGCTATGGCATGCTCTGTGGGAAGTACTGCTGACAGGTATTTAAGGTTCTGTTCTTTGTTACAGGAAGTTAGTGAGAAACATGAGATGCTACAAAAGCATGTTTATTACAGCAATCTATAGAAGATCAACCCACGAACTCATCAGGTGGGAGAACAAATAATTGATTCACTACCATCTCAGATGCCTTACTGGATTCAACATACAACATATTAATCAGTCTCTGTGGCTGTCATGTTATTGTTATGGGAGCAGTAACAGACAACAAATGTGCTTATGTCAGGGAAAGAGTTATGCTGAAATAATATAGATTACATGTTCATATATAATATACTATAGTAAGGTGTACAAATCAACCTCCTTTCTATTGGCTCTGCTAAGTGGAAGTTCAGTTCTCAGCTTTCTCCCTAGACATGCTACAGTCTTTCAGTTATATGAAGAGGTCATCATTGTAGAATAGGTATAAAGCCTTATTTTAAAAAAAGACTTTTTTAATATTAAAATAATTGAAAGCTGTCAGAGGAACATACATAGTGATGAACATACAAGGTCAGAGTAAAAGTCATCTAGCCTGTTTCTGAAAGAAATCAGGTTTGTTAGAGGATAAGGATAAACAAATGTGATCCTTCCTTCTGTATATCCTTCTAACCACCAGCAGTTTACTTCCTAATTCAACGATTAAATCCTGATGTATCCTTCACAACTTGGTGAAGGAACTTCACTTTTGAACTCACTGATACCTCTGGCCTCCAGATGGTAGAGACTTACACACCACCACGCAGTTCGAAACAATTCCTTCTCTTGAAAACCAAACCAAAAAAAATCTGTGATTACTTCTACGTAGGAACTACAAAGCAGCTACAGAAATGTTGTGCAATCATTGCCTCTTCACCAGCATAAATTCAGCTTGTGATCTTACAGGTTGCTATCTCATCCTCCCTCAATGCCCTGTTTTACACTCTAACGAGTCTTAATCTATTACCTTCAACTCAATGGAAGCTACATTGCACTTCTAACTGATCATTCTTGTCTTCTCCCTCTGTGTCACCTTCTGTCATTTTTGTTACATGATCACTTATACTTGATATGATATTTACACAAACAGGATTTCTGCAATAACATGATGGCAGCTTTGGTTTTGTTCTCTTTTGCTATTGTTTTCTGAAGGTTTACTTATTTTTTAAAGTTCTGCTGAACACTGTGTCACTACCTTCAAGCTATTATCCAATGACCCTGTAATTCTTATCCAGACTAAAGTAATTTGTTCAGGCTCACCTTTACACATGCATAGCTGCAGTTAAGTTCTTCATATGCATCACTTCATACATATCAGCATGAAATGCCATTACCATTTTATCATCCAAATAGTCTATACTGCAAAATCCTTGGGCAACTTTTGGCAGTTCAACTAACAATAGCTTTTTTAAATGTGCCAATTTTTCATCCCACTTCCATGTCTTTGTCTTCTGCCTGGAGGGTTAGTTGCCATTCCCCTCCAAGTCTCAAAATTGGATATTTTATCTGTTCTGCATGGCATACATGACAGATGTGACAAATGTATAAGCATCATGCAAATCACAGTGACTGGCAAATCCTGATGATAGCAAAACACTACATTAGATCATGGTGTGCTACGAGATTAAAAAAGTTGCTAACAAAAAATTAAGTAAAAACACTCAAACAATACCTGATTCAGGAATATGTTGGTTCTTATGATCAAATATGAGAAGCAGCTGTGAGAAACATCCCCCCCTCCTTCCAACTACATTTACCTAGAAGGCTACACTACCTAATAAACAAGAGTTTCACTGCAGTCACCCATACCTTTTTTCTTTACTAATTAAATTGGCACAGAATGACGTACATCAAAAAGGTATGTCAAACCTCTACCTGATGCAATGCTGAGTCAAGCGCTCATAGGAAACAAGCAGCAGAACTGCAGGTATTGCACTAGTATTTATCTGTTCCTTGGTTAAATACAAAGTGTTGGTTTTGACCTATAAAGCCTTTTACCATTTGGGTCACTAGCCCCTTGCAGACTGCTTTTCTTGTCCCATTTTATCTCAGTAATTCAGACAAGAGGGCTGCATTCAGCTGGGCATTCTCACTAAAGGGCACTTCAGTCCAGAACTTGATAAAGCTTTAATACATGTTGAGCAGCTTATCTATTTTCCCAGGACATCTTAGACGAGAAATAGAAAACACTTCTAGAAAGGAGTGAGCTGCTCAAGATAGAAAAGTTCAGAAAGGACAAGAGAAAAAAAGCCTCTTCCTTGTACTATAAAAACTCTCTCTCCAAAACACAGTGGTAGCACAGCTACTGCAGCTTATATGTCCAGAGAGCACCCATTCTCACAGAAAATTCCACCTAAACATTTTTTTCCTCCTCAGATCACCTGTTTCAGCATCTCTGGAGCTGGACCCCATTAGAGTATGTTCTTAAATAGACTCCTGGGCGATACTCTGCCCTACCATCTTCTTGTGAAGTAAGAAGAACATGGGTTTTCATATGATGGAGCACACAGTGGCTACAGAGGGCTGGAATGGATTTATACATCAATAGATTTGTTCTATTCAGCTCAAGAGCAAATATGTGGCCTACCAAGAAAATTCAAGAAGCTTCAAAGGTTTTTAACAATTAAAAAAGGAGCAAAATACGAATTTCAGAGGGGGGAAAGAATTTCCATTACCTTGTTTCAGATATTCAGCAATGTCCTGAATTTTGACAAGAAATTTTAAAGGAAACACACTGTTTCAGTCTAACAAATTCAAATGTGAATGAAACTTCTCTTGGTTAAATGACATGGAAAAAATACATTGATTAATCTATCTAGCTTACATCTATCTCTCTTGTGTCAAGTTGAAGACTTCCTACCACACGAGGAAAGAGAAGAAATTAAGGCCTACAACAAAACAGGTGAATGATTCCATAGAACTGACAGGTTGAAAGTTGAGAATGGATATCTTCTTCCACTTAAACCACTGCTACAGGATTTACAGCACTGTTTCAAGCCAGAAAGTCCACAAAATACTGAACATTTACAGTTTTGCATGAGAGCTCTCTGTTGTGTTGGGGACGAAGAGATGGGGAGTTGTTTGCTTCCAAACACCAAGTTAAAAAACCACTTGGACAAGTTAGTCATCATATATCAGAAACA
>VZTL01061910.1:0-11648 GCA_013400535.1 Scopus umbretta | reverse complement strand
TAGCTGCCTGCCGGCTTAAACCATAACACCCACAAACCAAGATACCTTTTGATTATCTTTGTCTCTATTATTCAATTTCACCCACTAAAACAAAAAATTGATAACTTGTGAATGGGAAAGGGTTTTTTTAGTGTGATTATTTTGTTTCAATTTTACAAAATCTTTTGTTTTCTCTCTTTTCCGTCATTGTTCTCATCCCTAAAATAAACCTAGTATTCATGATATTGGCTTGTGTTATATGAATATTGTGCACTCAGCAGGGTAGGATTCTGAAACACATTCTTTCATTCATGAGGTACAGTGATGCCTGCATGGAACCTGACAACTTTTTAGCAGCACAAAGCTGCTTGACACAGTAGTCAAGGGTGAGAAAGGCTGGATCGAGCTGAGCGTCTCCTGAATCGTTCTGAGAGCATTCACTTACAGGACATTTAAGATGCACTCAGTTTCCTTTAGGTTTAAGAAATTTCTTCTAGAAAATGTCATATAACCTTGTCTTTCTTCAGTGCTGTTGTGTCACTCTTTTCCCCCACAGCTTCTTCTCCCTTCTGAGACTTTTATTATGCTTCTTGTTAGTTTTAAGCTACTTGTGACAAGAAAGAGATAATATTTTCTCCAACTGTTTGTTAGGAATAAACAGGGCAGTTCAGGACAGCAGATTTCAGAGGTGTTATCTGCATTTTCTTAGGTGAGGGTTCGAGTAGGCACAGTTTTGGGATCTCTTTGACCACCCATTTTCATTGAAGTCAATTTGTTTTGTAATACTGAAAAGCTATTGATCTGACATTTCATTCTGAGCTTGTTTACACTGCAGTAAAAGGGGAGAAGCTGCAGAAAAATCAGTCCCCAGATACTGTGAATGATAGTCTTACTCTAGAGCTTATTTTTTATATCACTGTGTAGATAAGATATAGTGACTGTCCAGCCTGAAGTGTAACCCAAACCCAGCTAGAGAAGTAGAAGGCTTGAGAAAGAAGGGCTTAAAATTATTGTTCACAGTCTGTCCTACCTGAGTGTAGCCATGTCAGTCTAAATTTACCATTCTCCCTTTCTCTCTGCAATCTCAGATGAATTCTGACCCTCCTGGTGTTACTGGGTTTGGGGACTATTGGCACAAAGTGTCGTGGGTAGGCAGTAAAGAGCAAAACAGCAATGATATGTGTATACATATATATATACAGTGGAGGGTAAATGTGTTACACAGCTGTTGTTTTGCTCTGTAAGGTATGAGTAATCCTTTGAGGGTGAGACCTAGGAAATACAACAGCCGTGGTCTAAATGGCCTGGTGCCACCAGAGCAATTTCCTTCAAATGCTGATTCTATTCAGTGTTAACCAATAGCACATGAATCATCAGGCCAAATTCATTTCAGATGTACAATTCTCTTCATTCTATACATTTGATCACTGGCTGGGATTAGGTGAAACATGCAGAATGGCGGTATACACTTCTCATAAAAAAACCTGCATGTGGCCATGGCTGGGAAGGATCAACATAAATCTTCAAGAGCAAAGAGAAGTAGTGGAAATTGTGTGGTTGTGACTTTGAGTTGATACTACAGAAAAGTAATTAAACAAATAGAATAAATGGCACTACTTGCAGGCAGAATTTGAAAAAGAATAATAGCATGAATGATTATAAAGAACTGTTTCAGAAGCATGGGCAGGAGAGACAGAGGATGTGGTAAGGGGGTAAAGCACAGCAACCCTGTGGAATCACATTGGCTTTTTCTGAGTTCTAAAGAACATCTTTCCCATGTGTATGTTCTAGTTATGCATGCAAACAATTTTACTTACATAAGGAAAACTCAATCAACTTTGTGTGTAGGTAACTAAATTTTGCTCATATATAACCCATCTGTTAAAATGGAATTTTGTATATACCATCCTCCACAGTAAGTGGGTAAGTTTCCAAGGCTGTCAAATGGCTTTTAAAATATCTTGAGCTCTGGAGGCTAGGAGCTTGAATTTTATATTTGGGTGCTGAGCCCTATACACTATTCTGCTGGCCATCCCAAAGAACCAGAAAGCTAAATAACATCCAAGGACATAGTATAAACACACAAGGAAGGGATGTAGGAGCGCATCTAATTTGAGGAGCAGGGATTGTCTGTACAAATCTGTGAATGTATAACAGGAATTGGAAATGTAGGCACTGAAGCTGAGTGACTATCAGAGTACCTAGATACATAAAATAAGTTACATAGGCTTTATTCCTCTTGGCAGGAAGACTCTTACTATGCCAAATCTTTTGCTCTTCTTGTTCAGGCCAGCGGGGGGCAAACAACAGGAACGTGTAATCAGATCCCTGTGAAATAGCACTCCTGAGACTCTCAGTATCCACTTCAGAAGCTACACAAGGACTGGACAAGGACTTTCGTAGTTGTGTTTCTATTGCAGTCAGACACACTTTATTTTAAGGACCTCATAATTTCCAGACTTGGGACCTTCTAGAGTGTCCTGTGACTCCTTGTGTCTCCCTGAGCTCACTTTTTTTCTAAAAGGGCAGGTGAAGGAATGATGTTCATCTAAGTTTCTACCCACACTGTATGAACTTGCATTGCTGGTGTATCACAGAACACATCTATCCTGCAGNCGACCTTGGCCAGAGATGGGTCCATCCTGGAGCCAGCTGGCATTGGCTTTATTTGGTATAGGGGAAGCTTCTAGCAGCTTCTCACAGAAGCCACCTTTGTACGTCCCCTGCTGCCAAGACCTTGCCATGGAAACCCAATAGAAGAATGCACATAGTGTCTGTCTCTTAGTCTAGATCTTACCATTATAATCTGTTTTGGTGGCTTGTCTGAAGTTAGGCACTCAGAGGGAAAATCAGGAGACAGGAGATGAAGATGTAGGAATTGACAACACTGGAAGTGCCAAGATAAGCTTCCTTTAGTACCCATGTCATCAATTCACTGGAGTGAGCATCATGACCTTATATCACCATAAGGTGGAAATTTAATTCTCTTTATGTCAGAGGCTAGAGTTAGTATATATCTAAGCCTATCAAGCTGACTACAAGTTCCACATGCTTTAGATTGTAAATAAAGATGGTTATCACTAGACTAGAGTTGGACTTAAGAAAAGGCCCTGCTTCCTATAAAATCCAGACTTTGTAAACAATTACAGCAATATATAATTATATAGAATAATTAAAATGAAGATTACAATCTCTTCTTTCCTCCCCATATTTTTCTTCTGTATTTCATTCTTTCAACAACCTTTCTAACAAAAAGGAATCCTTTGAGAAAAATTTCTGGTGGATATGAATGACGACAATTCTATTTGCTAAGGTTGGCTAATATAATGGCCAGTATTTTAAAAGTAAATTTGATGAGTACTTCTGTCTACAGCTGTTAATACCTTCTTAAAAGATTAATACAACCCTCACTGAAAATCTCTAGGCAGGGATAGATGTGATTCCTAAATAAATTATAACTAAATCTAAATAGAATTAACACATGATTTGAATACGAATGTTTGGTAAATTGTTCATACCACACCAGCATGGTATTTTATGTCTTGATATAGTTCAGGGAGTAAAATACTTTCAGTCTTGCTGCTTGATTCTTCTTTTATGTTTGCTGTTGTGAAATTCTAGTAAGGGTCAAAATACCAGGCAATATGTTTAAAAAGAAGGGGGGAGAACACAACACCAGATTTACAAAGGTACTGTGGTTATCATGTATAGAGGTATGTTAGCAGCATTCTTAAAAGATGTAAACAACTTTTTTTTTTTTTAAATCACTGGTGTTCATAGCCCAGCATAGGAATGGCTTTGAATTAGCTGGCTATTTGAAACTTCACATGCTCAAATATTTTTGTGAAGCTGCATGATTCTTCAGAGAGTTATAGCCAACTAAAGAATAGTGCACTTTTTAATCCCTTGTCAGTTTTTGAGGTATCACTAGAAAGTATGACACAGGTATGTGCCATACTAATTTTTTCAAAAGGGCTTGATTCATTTTTGGCAAAGAGAGCAGTTGTAGCATTTGTGGATACACACACTATGTGAGATGCCAGTTAATGACGTTTTAGGGTGTCACCTGATCTTTACGAAGTGAATCTTCTTCCTAAGTGCAGTACAACAGAACTGATTGGGTCCATTACAGTAATCTGTGCTTTTCTCTAGGAGATACTAAACTTCATGGACTTGCAAAAATCCTTTCTGGACATGAATTATATACTTGGCAGCTGAGAGAATTTGAACATGGTTCCTGCTGGCTCAGTCAAAACAATATTCCTCCCATAGAATTTTAGGTATCCCAGATGAACTGTGTTCAAAGTTTAATTCCCACTGAAGTTGAGAGAATTGACCTCTACTTATTAGTTCAACCACAAGACAGCTTCAGTATTTCAAAACCACAGGTACGCACTGCTATTTTTGCGTAGCAAATATGATTGTAGTAAGAACTGTCACAACTTTTAATACATAAATTGTTTTTCCTCAAGATCTGTTACTGAAGTTTTACTTAAAAAAATTAAATAAAACCTATAACAGTTGACACTGGAAAGTGATGTCCTGCCTCTCCTCTCCCCCCACCCTTTTTCCTTATATTGGTTTAGGAAGGTATACCTTTTCTTCTGCCTTATACTTTTGCCCTAACCATTCAGAAGAGACTCTGAAAGAAAGGGAAGTAGAAAAGAATGAAAAAGTCACATTACCTTTTTAGAATAAATGAAAATTCTTCACTTTTTCAAAACCTGTGAAAGTAACTATGAAAGTTTTCATTTTGTTGGTGTTTCTATAGAATTGCACTTGCAGAATTTAAGCATTTCAGTTTTTTCTCTTACTGGTTTTACACAAATAGAAAATAATTCAAATCTTACAAAATTGAATAAAAAAAGATTTTTATATACTTTGTCTATTAAAACGTGTGTGATTTTAATTTTTTTAATTATTTTTGTCTTTTGTTCTGTAAGGTTTTTTTTTCCTTTGTGGCAGAATTCTCATTATTTCATAGCAGCTGTCCTCTACTCTGCTGATATGCAACGCACCATTTATGCGTTGTTCATGAAAGCCTTTACTGTCATCCATTGTTCTTGTCCAAAGACAAGAAAAACTGAAAACTAATGTCACAAAACAGAAAAAAATGTGAAATTCTGTAGAACTTTACTTATTTAGCATTGCTGCCTACGAAGTTAGAGTTAGTTTTTTAGAGTAGTTTCTTTTGATTTTATCCATCACACAGTGGCTAAAAGTAGATTCTTCTTACCAATGATATTCTGCCCACTTTGCATTCTGTGCCCTGCAGATGACTTTTTCTTTGACTTAAGATTTAATTTTGAATATTGGCCTATCCTGCCTTAGTGTGAGACTATCTGTGTGTGGTGGTGGTGGTTTAGAATAGGTTGACTGGCAATCTTTTGGTGAAATAGCATAGTTTATATTTTTTTATAAATGTCTGATGATATTTATACTTTCCTGCACTAGATTTACCATGCAGAAAAAAACCTGAGAAATCAAGAAGTGACAATACTTTTTTATACTCTGTTATTTGAAATTAATTGTATTTAAAGAACGAGGACTAAGAGACAGAAATTAACAGCAATACTGTCATAAATTATGAGTATGCCTTAAATAATGCCAAGATAAGCTACATGATGCATATCTTGTTAGTTCCAGTTATGCATATAAGTGATGGTTTATACAGAATTATTTGTTTCTTTTAATCCAATACATTATTGGTCAGACAAATCTGTGGTTCAGTAGGGAAAACTGGCAGGAGGACTTTTTTTTAACCCAAGGATTGTGTTTCCAATTTCAGTATGCTCCTCCTCCTACTGCTACAAAAAAGAATGCTCTACTGCTCAGAAGTCAGAAGGCACAATATTAATCTCTGTGAAAAAAGCCTCAGCTGAAAGATTTTCTAAGAAGGTTTAACTTTAACTCCAACATCTGAGGAGGATATAATGAATGGCTGGTGACCTATTTTTTGCTCTTTAAAGCTTTATGAATTGTGCCCTAAATCTCAAAGTCATCTACAGCATGCTTTCTAAGAGAGTTTAAAAATACAGTATTGGAATGAGGGCAAGACTAGTATCATATCATTCCAAAGGAAAATATTGTATTGTACAAATTTCTGGGGTAATAGCAATACCTTTTCTTAGCTTTGAAATAGGGGGCCCACTGAACATTGGCTGTTCAAATGTCAAATGAAGAGTTTCTGGAATCCCACAAGTTTCATCTTCACATTTTTATTTCATAGTCCGATGAAAAGACATATAGAAACGGAAAAGGTTTCACAGCTGATACAGAGATCTTTTAACCCCAAGCATAGTTACAGCCCATTGATAGTAACACAGTGGCCCTGTTGTATCTTGCACAGGGAAAGCATGGTAAGACAACAGAATATATGGCAACTCAGGCTGTTTTAATAATTTCCTGACAGAATTGCAATAAACCAATGTGATTAACAGATTGAGCTAGGCTTTCCCAATGCTTATCATCACTTTTGGCATCACACCAATTAGCTGATCCCAGCTATGACAAAAAAACCCAAGTGTCATTGTATCTAAGCAAAGTAAGAAAATGGAAGATTGTGTTTCTTTTAAAACTCTGTTCAGCTGTCCAATCCTGTCCATCAAAGTGTGTAAAACCACCCTGTCCTCCAAAACACAAATGTAATGGGGCTTAAGCAACTACTTGCAAGTGAGCACATGGTTAGTTTTACAGCATACAGACACACTTCAAATATTTTACTGAAAGAGAACTGTTATGAAGCTGTGTCACATCAGCCAGATAGCTGTTGTAAAACTTTAGAGGGAGAAGAAAAATTACGTCGAAATGCGATTTTAAAAAAGCAATGAAATAAATTATAAAACAACAGTAGGCTTCTTTTTATCCATTTTAAGGAAATTGGTTCATTTAGCACTTGAATGCAAATGTGCCTTCTCCATATGCCAAGAAATGTCAAATGAATGTGGTATAATTATTCTGGTACTATTCAAGTATTCTTCTGTTCAATCTAAACACAATCTTATGTTTTCCATGAGATAAAGTGGTAGACATTAAAAAAATCTTAGCACTGAAATAATCAAATGTTAATAGGTACTGGATTATTGTTACAAGTTATATATGTCTATATGTATTTAAAAGTAAAGTAAAAACTGACATTAGTAAAGAATTTTTTTTTTTGAACTGACAGTTCAAAATAATTAATTGTCCTGTCTATCTAGATCAAGGGGAAATTGAGATATAAGAGTGATAGCAGTGTTTAGTGCGTACTATGCTCCTCTGTACCATTCCTCAGTTGCCCCAACACTATAGACCTACCTTAACTCCGAGACTACTAAAAGGAATAAAGAGCTTGAAAGAAGTTTTCTAAAGGTCATTGAGTCCTCTCAGCTGAGATCATTAACAATGCAGCCAGTATGTGTTGTAGTGATAAAGACTGCAGTGTAGGTAACTGGCACCTTCATCAACACATTATAGATCAAGCAGACTTTGCAGGGCCATATAGTTCATATATGCTCCAGATTTTCTTACCATATAGCTTTCTTAAAAACAAATGGTGTGAGATGGGGTGCTGGTTAACTCTTTACATTAGTTATGCATTTCTTCCTGAAAACATGAGTGAGCACTGTGGAGAGAAGACATATCTGTACCTCCTGGTGGTGTCGACATCAGAAGGAAAAGATATGAGCTTTTCATGTAGTTTTTTCTACTGTGAGCACTATAAAGGAAGTTAGTAATTAGGACACTCCTTAATATCTCTCCCCATGTTGTGTTTAGACACTTCCATACATCTAGAGGAAAAAAAAAAAAAAAGGTTTTAGGTTGTCCTACCAAATGGAGTCTGAAATTTAAATGTGTCACTGTACATACTCCTCACACCTCATGAGCTCATATAGATCATGAATAGAAGTCAAGATATTGATCATGTTAGAATCCCAGGAATAAAAGGTACTAGATAAATATAAAACTTGATGATGATGAAAACATCTTTGTTCATATCAAAACAGTGATGGGCAGGTTGCTAATGCATTAAGATTTCTTATTTGATGGATTGTGCCATCCTGCAAGTTGGTGGTTCAATATTAACTTTAATAGAAAGAGACATCTTACTGCTGTGCCTCATATTTAAAAGGATTACCATAGCTGCCTATACTCAGCACTTAAATTGGACTGAAAGAAGGGCCATATCCATCCATCATTGCCAAATGATAGATTTTCATCAGTTCTTAACAAAATTGAATTGCTTGGACAGTCTGCTGAAATAAATTTAATGCTCTTTGGGAAAAAGAGTATTCTTGGCCTTGGCAGCTGAATATCAGCCATGCAAGAAGTGTTCATAGAGCAGCAATTTACTGCATAGTGAAATCCCTAAATCTAACAGCATTGTTCTTTTCTGACAGTATTTTAGTTGCTCTTCTTTTCACTTTTATATTTACTAGAAAGATATTATTTTGGTTTTAAATATGATTTGTTTTTTTGTAAAATCTACCTTCAAAAAAGGCAAGAAAAGTAAATTCTGTTTTAGTTCTGTTGTTAACAAATAAGTGTTTATTCCTGCATCTGAAGTTGATCATGGAAAGAATACCAGAAAATAAGTAGAAATCTCTGATCTTAAAACTGGACAAAAAGTGGACAGGTAAGTGGACAATGTTATGTGTCCTCCCACTGTCTTCCTCTGGCATGAATTTAACATATTCAAACACACTCCCATACACATAAACACAAGCTTGAACCAATTCCAAGACCTGAACCCAAGCACTGGATTTTTTTTAATTGTTAAAATAGGCTTTTACTCGGGATTTTAAATAATTACTGGACATTTAAAGAGGTTATCCCAAAATACTCCCATCCTAACATGGCAGAGACATAATGTGCGTCAGACCTTGTAAGGAAACTGGGACCTCCAGAACAATTTTCCAAGCTAAAATAATTCCATTATTCCACTATGTTACACTGGGAATTACCTCAGTGCTTAGACTTCAGATAAGACAGGAGAGGGTATCTGGCATACTATGGCATAAAGGAAGAATACTTCCAATGAATTTCATTAGTTAGTTAGCTAAAGATGTGAAGAGGTCAAAAATAGGACAAGCTCTTATGCTAAATATTCAAACATTAAATACTCCATCTAATGGAGCAGAACGGGGAGGGGAATTTTCAAGAAACTATGGCAAAGAGGTAAATTGAGGTAGGTCTTTTGGACAAAAAGAGACTTATTTTTCTACTGTGTGTTGAAAATTCTAAATTTTAAAGTAAAATTAAGTATTTTTAAAAATGGATTTAATATATTACTATTGCCAGCTATAAAATGCAGTATCTTTTGATATGTGCAAATATCAAAGCACTCAAAAAATGTTAACAGATCAAATTAATGTGCAAGCAAGAGAAGATGTCTCCTTAAATTACCAGAATTTATGCAAACAAATGGTATTTTATTAGGTGCTATCACTGACATTTATTTGACAGATGTGCATACCTTCAAGACCTATAAAATGGTACTGTGATTTTGTTAATTTTAAATATGGTCAAGCTTTTTTTTTAAATATATTTTTTTTAATTCCCTGTTCTTTTCTGCGATACACATTCCTCATGTTGTGCCATATCCTACATTAAGGTCCTGGAAGGTTTAGAGGCTTACAAAAGAAGAGTAATTTAGTAACATAAGCTATATAGAGAAAAGACAATTGAATGAAGAATGGATTCTGAAAATGAGTTTGAGTTATCAGAAAATGTCCTACTTTATTATTTTGCATATATTTTCTGATAACTCAAACTCATTTTCAGAACCATTTCTTCACTGAGCTTTCTGTCTTTTCTATGAGCTTTAGCCAAGAAAATCTTCCCAGCGCACTTCTTTCCTGGTGTAGCTAGCTAGACTAGCTTGTTTGCTAGTCTAAATTTCTGCATTAAAAGCAGTCACATTCCTGCTGAAGTTTGTTTGGATTAAGACCTGTTTCCAGTAACGTTTGAATGTAACTTATTGATCGCCAATGGAAAAACAATGCTTCTGCTAAGATATCAAAAAATACCAGGATCATCCAGAAGAAGAGCTGTCCTCATTCTTTCCATACAAGTGAATGAAATTATTTTGATGTTGTTTAGTGCAATCATAAAGCATACCAGTTCTATGTAGATTAACCAACTGGGAAAACCATTTTTTCTTCTCTGACAGTAACTTCCACTACTACCATTATCTGAACTTAAATAAAAAATAGTAGTTGTACCAGCATTTGAATAAAGAAGCTTGCACCATGTCTGTAGTCTACCTGTTCCATAGAATGTTGAATGTACATAGACAAATCCACCTCCTGATATTGGCGTCTTTTTACACAAACCTTCAATGTTACTAAGCATTGCTAATGTGCAACAGAATGTTAGCAAACATGTAAGGGTTAAGACATAATGTAAACAAAGAATTTAAGTGATAGCAGGCAGTTAGATTTATACCAAGCTTTTCCTGAAGTAAGAAATGCCTGTGAAGGTCATTTGTTGGGGATCTTGTTTATCATGCCAACACATTTGATGCAGAGATGCAACACTAAGTATACTCAGGAACATGACAGTGAAAAAATTAGACATGTGACAAAGCTTGTCAATCAATATCTATAGTAAATGTTTCCAGAATGGTTTTAATTTTACATCTGACTGTGTAGGAATTGGATAAGAATCACTAGTTATTACATATGTATACATCTCAGTAAAATAGTTTCCCAATTTTCTCTCCTCATCTGTTTGCAAAATCGATTTACATCTTCAAATTACATACATAAATTGTAATACATAGATTTGAATACTTCTATTTTAATCAAGCAGCTGCAAAGAGTCAGCAGTTTAGTCTTTGTTTATGGTTATGCAAGCTTTTATAACCCACTGATTAAGAAATACATCACCTAAGGAGCAAACCAAACTTCTAAGTAGCACATTTGTAAGTATCCCCAAAAGCAAGACAGTATGCATACAAACTGTAACTCATGGGTGATGAGGGACTCTGTGATAATACAGTGCTGTAAACAGCTGACTGTTTATGAACACGGTGGCCGGTAACCAGTTATATATAGACTATATTACAGTAGCCATGAGCATCTTTCAGAATGTGAAGTTGAGTATGCAGAGTTGAGGAGTTCATGAGTGACCGATAACAACAAAGCAGAATGCCCTAAAAAATGCTCTATGCAAGAAAAGGAAATATTAGGGAGCATTTTAGCATATTTCACAGAGCTACTTAAAATCTGGTATTTCCCAAGAGATTCTTCTGATATTTTCATTTAAAATTAAGAAGAAAAGAATTATATTTTTTAGTATTTGCCAGTGGGCCTTGTAATAATGTACTGTAAATATTTGAAAAAAAATCCTTTTTGAAATACTTAAACACCAGATTTCTTATTTTAAATATTCCATATTTTTGTGACGTTTGTAAGATCATGTCAGTTCTCTGCTTTCTTTAAGTCACAGTTTTCCTTTGGACCCACTGATATGATACTTCTTAAGAATGACAAGATGGCCGGATCTTTTTTTTTTTTTTTTTTTTCATTTCCTCAAATAGATGCTTTCAATTAAAATTTAGATCTTTGTTTACAAATTTGCAATTTTCTGATTTTTCTGGTAAAAAAAAAGAAAACAAAATAGCTAATGAGTTACAGTACAGTTATAGCTATTAGAAAAACAGGTGAAAACAACTATTAATTTTTTAA
>VZTL01061897.1:1529-40226 GCA_013400535.1 Scopus umbretta | reverse complement strand
TTCTATGATTCTGTGATTTTAGCAAGAGTTGGTCTTGAAGAAAAAAATCAAGGTATGTTGCAAAATCAGGCATTGTTAGCTCACTTCAATCTCACTGTAATGGGAATTAAATGACAGGGAATAGCAGTATGCACTTAATACTGAAACATTGTCTTGAGATACTAACCTCTCCAGTGATCTCATCACATGCTCTATTGCAGGCCCTCAATGCTAAAAATATCTTACTACTCTTATGGACACCAATCAATCTATGGCTCTGATAGAGATTAAACAATTTAATGTTGGTAAGCAAACGTGTACATAAGATACTTAGTTTGGGGGGTTATTGAGGAAAAAATTATCATTTTGATTTAACTGCCGTGTTACTTTATACATGTGCCAGAATACATACATCAACTTCCAAGAAGTTTCCTTACTGCTAGTGGCTGTCAAACCTTATATCCTGCCTTAGTGTGTGTCACTGCATTCTAAAGAAAGATAAAACCATCTATAATTAATTTGACCAAATATACAGACATATTTTATGTTTTAAAAAAAGAAATTAGTTCTGGATCCCAGCAGCAAAAAGTTGATTTTATCAAGCATGAGATTAGATTAGTTTTATCTTAGCATATGTGATGGTGTTATTAGATGAAACAGTATTGAACTTCTTAAAGAACACAGCTGCAGTACTGAATTTTTTGGGATGACTACTTCCAGCAGGCTGCAACCCTAAGCCATCTTCTCTCGACCCATCCTTTAGAATATTTCTAGCAAGCTGATAGCCTGGTCTGCCCAACCCAGCAGCAACACTTCTTAAACATTTAACTATTGACTCTGCTTTGGTCAAGATTTTTCAAGTTGCCTCTGTTAGTATGAGCCTTGAGGGTGTCAGTTCCAGACTCAGGGACATAACTGTGAGTCAGGGTCCGACCCTGTTATAGGTAATTAAGATCTAGTCAATGTAGCCAGTGGACTATGGAGAACTATTCAGTGCATGCTGCAGCAGGCACTTGTGTCTGGTCAGCTGAACAGACCTGAGCTGGCTCTTTTGACAAGATCTTCATTGATTATACGAAGAGCTTAGATACTACGATAAGGTGGACACTTGTAAATTTTACATTCCTATTTAGGTCTCTGAATTTGCAGCTGAATCCCATCTTGATTTCTCTTTGTCACTTCCATCTCTTCAGCTGTGGGTAAAGATGCAGGTTAGTTGAGAAATTGAAACCTAACCAAAACTACTGCAAGACCCGTAGCTGGTCCCTGTTCTTCTGCTGTATTTTTTACAGAGACACACTGGGGTTTTTAAAGCCATTTGCTCTTTCTCAGCATCTTCCTCACTCATTGCTTGGTGCTCTGAGGCTACGTCTGCAGGCACATGTGCATCTCAGCCAGATCTCTACCCCTGGAACCAGGATCACTGGTCTCAGGTCTTAGTCTCCACAGAAGTGGGAATGCCTGGTCTAGAGGGAGCAACCTCCTGCAGCAGCTGGCAGGACCCCAGTGCTACTAAGGCACCTTTGATGGTCCAAGCCCAACAGATTCAGCCTTCTTCATGTGGTCTTCACTGATTTAATGAAGCCTTTTCAAATCCATAAGTCCAGCTCATCTTGGACACCGCTAAATGCTATGCATGGCACTGTGTTTGGCCACCCATAGCTTTCCAGTCCAAATGCCAAGATAACCTCTCTTCATCTGGGTTGATTGTAAGCAACAATCAGCATTCAGCCCAAACCTCAGTCTTACACTTTCTGGATATGGAACAAGTTGCTTAAACTACTATGCCACTAGGTCCCGACAGAGCTACATAGAAATAAAATGAGAGTATACAAATGGGAGTATTTCTTTCAAAATGAATTACCTTCATCGTTGTTTAATTTGATAGAATAAATAACATTGAGATAAACAAAAAGGTGGAAGGATGAGTGTGCCGGGGATATGGAATGCTGGAGTCATAAATTTTCCATGAACACAACGCATCAAAACCAGAGCAATATTGTAAAAGGTTTCCTACCCAAACTAAGGAAACAGCAGTATGTAGGCAGTGTTTGGTAGACCTGTGGTGAGTTGACCCTGGCTGGATGAGAGGCACCCACCAAAGCTGCTCTATCACTCCCCTCCTCAGCTGGACGGGAGAGAGAAAATATAACAAAAAGCTTGTGGGTCAAGATAAAGACAGGGAGAAGTCATTCAGCAATTACCGTCACAGGCAAAACAGACTCGACTTGGGGAAATCGGTTTATCACCACTCAAATCAGAGTAGGATAATGAGAAATAAAAACTAAATCTTAAAACACCTTCCCCCCACCCCTCCCTTCTTCCCGGGCTCAACTTCACTCCCGATTTTCTCTTCTCCTCCCCCCGAGCAGCACAGGGTGATAGGGAGTGNCCATCTTGGAGCTGGCTGGCATTGGCTCTATCAGACATAGGGGAAGCTTCTATCAGCTTGTCACAGAAGCCACCCCTGTAGGCCCCCTACTCCCAAAACCTTGCCATGCAAACTCAATGCAAGACTGCATGACAGAAATACATTACTATTTCCATGACCACGTCTCTACTAAAGATTAAATGTAACAGTTTCAAAACATCATTAAATGCTGTTATTTTTCACTTTTAAAGAGTCTTTTGTAGCCTCAGAGCTGAGAGAGTGCATTCTTGCTAGACTTCCTCATTACATTTTCAGTAATAACTTATATTCCCAGTGCAATTTTCCCTCTGAAAACTCCTCCCAAGTCACTTGGTTCATGATGCTATTGTAAAAAGAAGGCACTAGAATGCATAAATCAGTGTCTAATCATGGCTAAGCCTAATGTTAGCACAATTGGGCTGGCAGCCACAAGAGAAATGTCTGGATTTGAATTAAATATTTTAGGGGGTATTTTTTGGCATGTATACCATAACAGAGACATCCAGATTAAGCATCCAAAAAGTTGGGGAAGAACCATGGTTATGTTTGAATGCATGGACATGGCCTGTTTTGTTTATAGAAACAAGGAAATCTGCTAAAGAATTGCTGTTCTAGAATGGCCAATTTTGTAACTAACTCTTTGCCTGAGGTCTGCATATTTCCAAGCGTGGCAAGTCACCAGGAAGTCCACATTTAATTGGAGAAATTAGTTGGTAGCCTTTGCTAGCAATTGTGAAGCTACTCAGGAATCAAATTATATTTAGGTATTCGGACTTGAAAGTAGTTTTAGCTACTGAGTGATCTGTGCTTCTCACTGTGATTAATAAGTTATGTTTGCACTTTAGATCACTAAATATTAAGAATCTCTCTGGAAAAAGCCAAGGTCTGCCAGACATAGAAGCAACACATTGAATATAACAAAAGGGAAGCCAAATTGTGCCTTTAATAGAGTTCTGAACATGATGATTAAAAAGCTTTGCAGTAGCAAGCAGGGAGGAAACACGGGAAAATTAGAAGAATTCTTGGGTAAAAACAAAAAGCTTTTATTAGCTCTCAGGAAATTCCTGCTTTGGTTTAATGTCTGAACACTCTTAGGGGAATACATGTATTGATCCTTTTTCTAGTGTCTGCAATGTCCTCTACTGTAATTAGTTCCCTTTATTTCGAACAGAGATCCAAAGTGGAGCTCTGGATCTTGTATCTGAGCCATGCTATAAGCTGTTGGAAAACAAAAAAAAAACCCAAAACATGAACAATTTTAACTTAATTGAACATCTCTCTTGTGATTATTTTTTAAAGTCTTTGTCATTGCATAAATCATCATTTTAATATAATTTGTTACACATAAGTGAAAAACTCTGCAGTGTTGTCTTTAGCAGAGAACAGACACTGATAATGAGGCAGAAAATTATGTGAGCGCTCAAAACATTGATTCATTGCTTAAGCTCTCTTTTAAACTTGCTTATGAAAGTAGAGGATAGTCTGTAGCCAAATGCCTCACATGCTCCATCAGAGTTAAGGAGGGCACTTCCTTTGCTCTGAGCTTTCTTGGTTCTTCTTAATACCGTAAAAAATTAGGATCCATTTCTTAAGAAAACCCCAACTGCCTGACATGATTCCCACAGTCATACCTATGTGATGATTTGGCCAATCTATGTATAGTCTAGGGATTCTGGCTGATATTATTACTCAATGTGAAAAGAAATAACCCCCCCTTAATGGATAGAAATTCAGCATTCTTTGACAAATTTTGGGTTAAAAATCAATCGTAAAACCTTAATGACTGAAGAAAAACACATCATGCAAGCTGAAGCCTACAAAAAGTTTTCTTGAAAAGCCTTTCTGCAGGGTGTGGTGGCTTGGGAGTGGCAAATTCCCAGACACAGCAAAATGAAGCCATATGTGAGTTAGGTGAAATATAAACCTGGAAAGACACAGAGTCAGCTCTGAGGTGGAGAAAGAATGAGGTGGGTATGCTTTCACAGGGAAATCTGAAGCTTGGATTTACATTTAGGGTGAAGTAAAGTTAGACTAAATAGCTGATCTAAAAAGTTTTGCAATTTTTAAGAAAAACCCTGAGCCTCAGGAGAAGAATCCTGGGAGCTGCAGACCCAAAAGAGCACTCCAGTGTAAAGGGAGGAAGACCTCTAGGAAATTGTGGATAGGGGCATGTGTAGTGCTGCAGCAGTCTGCTCCTGAAAGACTGCACTCCGTAGAAGGGACCCATGCTGTAGCAGTTCATGAAGAACTGTAGCCCGTGGGAAGGACTCACACTGGAGAAGTTTGTGGAGGACAGTCTGTCATGGGACGGACACCTTGCTGGAGCAGGGGAAGAGTGTGAGGAGCCCTCCCCCTGAGGAGGAAGGAGCGTCAGAGATAACGTGTGATGAACTGACCGCAACCCCCACTCCCTATCACCCTGTGCTGCTCGGGGGGAGGAGAAGAGAAAATCGGGAGTGAAGTTGAGCCCGGGAAGAAGGGAGGGGTGGGGGGAAGGTGTTTTAAGATTTAGTTTTTATTTCTCATTATCCTACTCTGATTTGAGTGGTGATAAACCGATTTCCCCAAGTCGAGTCTGTTTTGCCTGTGACGGTAATTGCTGAATGATTTCTCCCTGTCTTTATCTCGACCCACGAGCTTTTTGTTATATTTTCTCTCTCCCGTCCAGCTGAGGAGGGGAGTGACAGAGTGGCTTTGGTGGGCGCCTCGCATCCAGCCAGGGTCAACCTACCACAAGTGCTTATGTGTTTAGGAAGCAGCAAGACCCAGCTAAACCTGCAAGGAGTTTGTGCCATTTGCTTTCACTCTTGTGTGCCACTAAAAAAATTGGGACAGAAGGGTCTGAATACCCAAGCATGGTATCCTGCCTAATTGCTTTAGCATCTAGGGAACATTGAAAGGAGAATCTGTGAGTTTTGTGCTAGTCTCCAAAACTGCTAGATGGGACTGCCAGTGCCCACTAAGGGGGGTAGGGGTATGTGTCAGGAAGACTATGTCTTCTTGACCATCCTGCAGCTTGGGAGTCAGGCACAGGCAGGGGGATTGAGCTGGGGAGGAGCCAACCAGCAGTATATACCACACCATCAGCTGGATGATGGCATCCATCCTGCCACCGCTGCAATGTGAGCATAAAGTATGGGGACCTGACACAGGGGAAATCCTAAAGAGAAAGCCCCAAAAACAAGCTGGTGGGTGCTAAAGAGAAAATGAATGTTGAAGATGCAACCATGGTCTGAATAGTACCGGCAGTGTAGTGTAGCCATACGTAAATGTGATACCTAGGGTGGCCTCAGCCCTTGCCCTTACATCCATGGGAAAGATGCTTATATGCACAGCTGAGAGGGCAGCCACAGTGTACTGCAACAGCAGCTAGCTGTAGAAGTAACCATACGACAACTGTCTCTATGCAAGTCACATTTTCCACACTGCTGGAGATTTTAGATTCAAGACTCCCACTGACTCTAAAAGAGAAATAAATGGACCTTGTTTTATTTTCTGCAAACATTGCATTTTCCACAGCCATTTCACTAGACAGGCCAGTGGCCTCCTTCAGGCATATATCTCTGATATAGACAGGTGATTTTCCACAAATGAGGCTGTGAGATGTGAATGGATGTAAAGTGGACCCTGGTCTTTTGCAACAACAGATGTAACCATAGAGGTCTAGTCAGTGCCTCCTTATTAGGTCCTCAAGAAGTTTTAATGAGCGCAGTTAGACCCTATAATTTATAAGAGTTGCTGAACTGTGAAAGTCTACATCAACAAGAAACACCAGGTTCTGGGGTGTTTGCACTGAGTAGCCTGCTAAGGAAAAAATATTTTAAGTAATTTGCAGGGCAGGCTATTGTTCTTCAAGGAGGTCATGAGGAAGTGAATATTCCTGGTTTGGAGAAATGAGCAATAATATCGATTTCAGTAGACTTCTGAAAGAGCAGTCATATGAACAGACTAACATTTTAAGACCGCTATGATAATTTAGAACAAGATTTTCTTTAAGTGGTTTATTCTTCTAATATCTTGCTAGTCACCATGCTGATATTGAGGATTCTAGAAAATTTAAAAAAAACCAATCACATCCTACAAGTTATATCCCCATGTATAGTCCCATTCAATTCTGTGGGAATCTGCCTGGGTGCCAGGATCCACTTGCAGCTTGAATGACAGCCAATAGTTTACATATGGTGTATACATATTAAGTTAAGCTGATTGAGTATTTCACACCTTGCAATTTATCTGGTAAATTTGACATCTTTACTGCTCACCTAATATTTGTGGAAAGATTGTAGTTTCTCAGATTATGTCTTACTCAGATGGTTATGTACACTTTCTGCATACAGCTCAGCAGACATGATTGGAGTTGTGCTGATCAATTATGTACAGCAAGATGAGAGACTACTGCTATATAGTTGTTGCTCCCCGAGGCTCACATCCAGATCCCAGCAGTTCTCTTCCCAGTTTATTGAGCTGTAGTTAAAACAAAAGGGGACACTAATCTTGCAGTGAGCACTCATGGGAAAAAACTTCGACTTTGTTTTAAAAATATGGATGGCAATGAATTTGTTAGAAGAAACCGGCATTGAAAATGAGCACAAAGATGATGTCAGCATGGCAGAGGGAACTCACCACAGTCACTGCGGGTGTGTTCACACTAATTCTTCCTATCACATCCACACAACTTCAGTCAGAACCTTTTAGCTGACAACAAGGTTTTATATTTAGCACTTGAGGGGAATAGCTGCCCTTCCTTAAAATACCTTTTCCACTGAACACATTTTTATTTCAGAAGATAACTGCTCCTTTCTTAGCTGAATGGTAGACTTTTGTTCTCAGAAAAAAGCAGTGCTGTAAATGAGCAGAAAATCTTTGTGACCGTACTGATCCTTAAGAAAACATGGACAACATACACTTGATAATACTACAAGTTTTTTTTTAATTAGACTAACATATGTGAGGATTCTCAGGAGAACAAGGGAATTTTATTTTTTTTTTTTTTCAGGAGCTCAGAAATGAAACTGAATGGGGAGAGTACTTAGTAACACATCCCGTTGAGCAAAATGCCTTAGAGTGTTGACAGATTGTCAGTACTAAGTTTTGCAACATTTGACTGAATTCTGTAGTGAGTTTATTAAAGTGATTTAGTGTGGTGCGAGCAAGTGCAATATGTGTTTCACCCATTTTGATTAAAACAAGGCAGAGCACTGGAAAGGTGCCAGGAAAAAAAAATTAAGTAATCCATTCATATCTTTTTAGAAAGTTTCTGAGAATACATGCCTACTTCATGAATGATAGGACATGGTGAGAACAAAAAAGAAATTAGTAATCGAGCAGGCAGCATAAAAACCCCTCCTAATTTGTATTTAGGAGTTCACAGTATGAGTATGTGAGAATAGTTGCTGACAAATAGTTCCCTAGGGGGCTAGATACAGCATTGTTATATTAGGCCAGCTAAGCAGAGAGAGGGTTGTGTGCCCATGTACGGATCTAGCAGGGCAAGCAATGGCAAAAGTCTTATTTGCCAAAACAACTCGTCTAACTTTAGCAAAGGTTACAACTTAACAGCGTGAAAAATCCCCTCCAGCTGTACTAGTAAATAACAAAATGGAAAATGAAACCCTGTTAGCAGCAACCTGATTGTGTTTCAGCTAACTGGATGATTTACTGGTTAGAGGTTAGAGGTTTTGTCAGTAGTTCAGTTAACAGATCTGATGCATGATCATCCACTCAAATCACCATGGCTAAAGTGGGCCCGTTGCAAAGAATGAGCAGTTAAGAGACATGCTCAGGCTGCAGCTATACGACAAACGGCTTCTTGGAGCTAAATTGCTGACCTACAATGTTTTGCCTTGTCAGCTACTGGCAGAGTATCTGGATCTCATTCTACCTATCTCTGACAAACACCCTAGCTTTCTACCCTCATTTTCCTTTGGCAACCCATATAAACTTTGATATGTCAATAGAATATTTTGCATTGAGTGCTCATGAGAGATGAAAGTGGGTTTGTAGCTGAGCAAACAGTGCCCTGCTTGGCTCTAAAGATTTCTCTGCATTGATGTTCCTGCCATTCTGACAAGAAGAAATATCATCTAGTGAGGATTTTGACACATATCACACTCTGTATACTTCTGGACATTATCCATTTAAGATGTACAAAAGCCTATTGAAAGGACGTTTTTATTAAGTGTAGAAAATATGGTCCTGCTGCAATATTACTCTAGGCTGCAATACAATCAGGGTTTGGATTTGTTTTTATTATTGTTTTACACCACCACTGGTTGAAGGGAAGATTTTATGAAACTGTCAGCATCCAAAATTGTCAGGGGAGCCAGGTTCAGGATGTAATAACACCCATATATTCAAGCAGGATGCTTCAGAGGCAGGACAGCTGGCTTGTGCAACATATTGACAAAGCTCAGCTGCTAAGCCTGTCTTGATGGCCCAGGAAAAACTGTGTCTTTGTTGGGGAAATGTGAAAGTGGCAAATACTTAGCACTGGGACCCGTGTAGCACTTGTTCAGACTAGAGGAACACGCAAGCTAAAAAAGCCCTGATAAGAAGCAGACCTAATTTTCTTGGATATGGCACTGTATTAATGCATGCTAAACTAGTACCACTACATCAGGGATCATTGTGACATTAGTTTACCAGCAAGTGCATAGAGCTATCCTGGGTTCATTTATGTAGTGTACACCCACCAGGGTGGCTTTTTAATAACACCTCAAGGCTTAACATGGTGCTTATTTCTGCATATGCTGCACCTGTAAGATGATAAGCCTATTCATAGCACATTGGTCTGTCTGGGACAGGTATTCTGTAGGTCTCTTCATCTTTCTTTAACACTCCCCTCTAACAACAGTAACATAGTGGTGTGTATGTTTTACAGCAAGTATTACAAACAAGCTTACTACCACATGAGAGTTTGACTTGCTCATATGTCAAACCATGTCAAACCATGAGGTTTATCTAATATCCTTCCTTTGACACCACTTTACTGCCTGACCTTAGGCAAATCGCCAGATCCTCCATGGATGAGATTCCCGCCCCCCCCTTTTAGACTCCTAAGATTCAGTGAAGGGCTCTTTAGAAGTGAGAGTGCTTACTGTTATTAACTTGCATGTATATGCCGATGAGAAATGTGTAAAAAGCATTAGTTATGGCTAGATTCCATAGACTTTATTCATCCTAATTAGCCTCTAAATTTGAATGGCCCATTGGTTGTAGTACTCCAAAAGACTGATAGAACATGCTCATTTATGTTGGAAATGGGCATTTTAAGAAAGTTAAGTGTTACTGTGCAAGACAATGAAGTTCACATCCCATAGGCTCCCATCCCACATAGGCTAATTACAAGCCTACAAATGTTTATGCAGTAAGGCATAAATGCAAGAAAGGTGTTACTCCCATTTTTTTTAACCCTGTTACTCAGGGTTAAAAATACCATAGGCACAATGTAGATTTTATGCACCCTTCGCACCTGAGATTTGGAGGTCACATGGTACATTTTATTCTATATAGTGGCTTTCCTTGCTTTTTCTCTTCTCACCCATAATATTCTATGTATTTTTCTAAACATAGGTTGTTGGACTCCAGACATAACACTGTAAAAATCTGTCAGCTCAGTTCAAGTCAGATAATGCCCTCGGCTACTTTTATTTTCTAGTATGTCACAAATGACCACTCATTTCTTGACAGAGGTGTCTGGGTCGGAATACGCCCAGCTTCCTGCTGGTAGCAATTAAAATTATTCACCACCCATGGGTAGATTTGAATTAAAGTATCAGCAGAAAAATTACTCTTCTAGCCAGCTAGGTCATGCGTCAATATCAAGGTATAAGCAAAGGTGGCACTAGAAGGTGAACTGCATGTTAGAAAAGAGTGAAAGAGAGAAAAAGGAGAAAAATTCTAACGTCAATATCATACGAATAATGGAGAAATATTACCACTGACATAAGAAGAGGCTAGTGCAATGCTGGAGGAAAAGTGACACAAATGGCAGTGATGGCTGTGACATCTGGGAAAAGAGGTGGAAGAGCCAGGTAAAGCATTGGAGTTGCCAGCAGGGTAATTCCTAAATCTGAGAATGGTAAGGACTGCTGGATCCTCAAAGGAGTGGCGAAGATATCATTTCCAGCTGACACAGATTTCAGGCCAGGACATATCTGAAGGCCCTGTTCTGCCCTTAGTTGATTTCAGTAAGTTTCATGAGTGAGCATAACAGCAAATGGCCATAAATGGCCATAAAAATACATTTTGTTAGTCTGTAACAAATCAGTGTTTAGAAATGACAGAAGCAGAAGATCAGCAATTCCTGTTGGTCCAGCTCTCGAGGTTTCCAAACTGATTTATGGTCCTTCAACTGATCACACAGTACTTTCTGTCTGCATGCAGAGGGTTGGGTTGAAGAGGCTCCACCTCTTGCTAGATTACACTAAAGCCAAATCTACCGTAAGTAGTTTTACTTGCTGTCCTGGTTTCAGCTTAATTCAGAGTTAATTTTCTTCCTAGTAGCTGCTATAGTGCTGTGTTTTGGACTTAGTATGAGAACAATGCTGATAACACCCTGATGTTTTAGTTGTTGCTCAGTAGTGTTTAGTCTAGTCAAGGACTTTTCAGCTTCCAGTGCTCTGCCAGGGGCACAAGAAGCTGGGAGGGAGCACAGGCAGGACAGCTGCCCCAAACTGGCCACAGGGCTATTCCATACCATAGGGCATCCTGCTCAGTATAGAAACTGGGGGGAATTGGCCAGGTGGCAGCGATCGCTGCTCGGGAACGGGCTGGGCATCAGTCGGTGGGTGGTGAGCAATTGCACTGTGCAATGACTTGTTTTCTATATTCTTTTATCTTTATTATTATTATTACTTTCTCTTTTCTCTGTTGTCCTATTAAACTGCCTTTATCTCAACCCATGGGTTTTAGGGTTTGTTTTCCCAGTTCTCTCCCCCATCCCACTGGGGCGGGGGGAGGGTGAGCGAGCGGCTGTGTGGTGCTTAGTTGCTGATGGGGGTTGAAACCACAACACTTGCCTACTGCTGGCATTGCATATAGCGTTGCATTATTACACGGTTGCAAATGAGTGGGGGAGGTTGCCTGCACAACTGTGTAAAGACAGTAGTCCGTAAAGAAGCATTGGTATTACAATGTGGACTCATCCTATGGAAAAGCATGAAGACTGTGGTCTTGCCAACGAAAGTTGTCCCTATGTCTACATATACTTTGCCTTGCTGTTCTGCTTACTGCAAAGCAAGGGTCAAGTTAAGTCCAAGTCTCTCCAAAGCAGGGCTTATTTTTCTTTATCTATCTAGATAGTTCAGGGTCAGATTAAGAAGCAAAATATTTGTTCACATTATTTTTATCAAAGTAATTCTACTGGAAACTGCAGAACTTTCAAAACTGCCTAAGGCAAAAAAAAAAAAAAAAAAAAGGAAACGTTATTAAAAGATGGCATGAGCTTTTAATCATGCACAATATTTTATTGCCTTGTATATTATTCCCCAGTGAAATTTATACCTCTAAATAAATGTGCGTGTTCTACAGAGAACATACCAAAACAATTCTCTTTCAAGATTTATGGTGCTTCTAATTTTAGGAAGACTAAAAAAATAAAAAAAAAATGATCCAGGTAATATCTGGGCCGAACTTAAGATAGTTGATATGTACCTAGCTAGCTATACATAAATGCATATTTAAAAACACATAAAAAAACCGTAACACTGTGTGTCCTATCTCCTTTATGCTCAGTTATTATGCCCACTGGTGTATGCATTCTGGGTGCTGTAATGCAGATGTCCACTTTCCTTCCACATTCAGTGGGGAATTGAGATATGGCACCAGAGTTCTCTTCAGGGTATGATGTTTATCCTTTGATTTGCCTTCTTTTTCCATTTGCTATAGGGTGAAATCTGGGCAGCGTGCTTTGGCTGGGTAGCTGGGATTTATATGGCTGAAATTAAGTTCAGTAAATCTTAGTTTTGATACCTGATAGTACTGATGCAAAGTTTTGTGCAAGACGGATAGAAAAACAGCAAATGAAGAAAAAGATAGTTCTTTATGAATATTAGTAGTTTTTAAATAAAATTTTTTTGTTATATGTTTTTCTGCTTGCTAATGCACTCTGCCCCAGAGCTTCTGCAGTGCTTGAAGTTCAACATCAGGATTTTTGGACCTGCTTTCATATTTGGAGAACTTGTCTACAGTGGCAGAACGGCATGGAAGCTATAGGAGTAAAAAACTGTATGCATGTATCTCTAAATGAATAGGTTGGATACAATCTTAGCTGGTCTTATATTTCATCATCCAGTTTCCCTACCTGGGCTTTCACATGGCTGATAAGGAAATTAATTACATAAAGATTTCATAAGGATCTGCTGTGAAAAATTATAGATGCGAGATTGCTATTTTATGGTTATTTATTAGTGCCACTTTGAGGTGTAAGCATAAAAAATGTTTAGTCTCTCTGTAATCTATCTTTCAAATTGTGCTCAAGAACACAGTGATCAAAAAGGTGTGCACAGCATGGCAATTATGGTTGTGATTTTCCTGGAAAAAATGCAAGGCAGTTTGGATAATCACTATGACTGACTTAAAATATGGGAAAAAAATTGGGAAGGAGAAAAAAACCTAGAGGAGAACATGATATTCCTACGGCTTGTCTCTACTGAACTCTCCTGCATAAATGTGCCAGACAACCACAGGTAATGTGAGAAGACTAAGGGGTAACTAAACACAGCATTCTCCTGGAGAAACTGGCTGCTAATGGCTTGGATGGATGTACTCTTCGTTACATAAAAAATTGGCTGGATGGCTGGGCCCAAAGAGCTGTGCTGAATGGAGTTAAATCTCNGGAAGACCTTATCGCTCTCTACAACTACCTGAAAGGAGGTTGTAGCGAGGTGGGTGTTGGTCTCTTTTCCCAAGTAACAAGCACTAGGACAAGCGGAAGTGGCCTCAAGTTGCACCAGGGGAGGTTTAGTTTGGATATTAGGAAAAATTTCTTCACCAAAAGGGTTGTCAAGCACCGGAACAGGCTGCCCAGGGAAGTGATGGAGTCCCCATCCCTGCAGGTATTCAAAAGATGTGTAGATGTGGTGCTTAGGGATGTGGTTTAGTGGTGGACTTGGCAGTGTTAGGTTAATCATTGGACTTGACGGTCTTAAAGGTCTTTTCCAACCTAAATGATTCTATGATTCTAAAGTTTGGAAAGGTTTGTTTATCCAGGCTATTTGGTATGCACCAAATCACAGGTAGTTTAGTGACAGTAGAACTAATAAGGTCTGGTTTGCTGTCGCTTTGTGCCTCATGGATGCTGTCTCCAGTGCG
Organism: Scopus umbretta; assembly: GCA_013400535.1. Classification (NCBI taxonomy): domain Eukaryota; kingdom Metazoa; phylum Chordata; class Aves; order Pelecaniformes; family Scopidae; genus Scopus; species Scopus umbretta. The sequence goes on along the minus strand of VZTL01061897.1, from coordinate 26,524 downwards.
CACAAGACCCAACTGAGGCTGAGGGAACGAGGACTGAGCTCATGCAGCAGCCGGAGAACAAAATGGGTGTCTCTCCCCTGCCCAGCTTGCCATAACCACAACACATAGAGGTATCTCATAGGTTCAAGAGTCAGGAAGACATATGGTATCTGTATAGAATGCATAAGCCTTATTTTATTAGAAAACCAGGCTACAAAGTTCTAAGCATCAGGTATACCCTATTGTTTGAATTTTATGTGCTAAGCAATCCTTAGTAATGCTAATATAGGAAAGATTTTGAAGCTTAAGGCAACACAAAGCTGGGACTACTTTCAGCCTCTCCACTAGCCTCTAGAGTCAGCGGCAGTTAAGGTTTCAAGACTCTAGTGGCACAAAATGAACCTAATGCTGGCATCCTTTACCCAGACTTGCATCAGAAGAACAAACCATGTTACCTGTCTGCTTTCAGCTTTATACTTCTGCTCTCCAACACAGCGACAAGAAAGAAAGAGAGATGCTGCGAATTTAGTGTTTTTTTCTGGATGTGGAAGATATAATTGACTTTTTGTATCCAGATCTGAAACAAAATTGTATCCAGGTTGTGTGACAAGTCAAGAAGTGCATGGATATGAGTGCACATTAAAAGAAGTCCTATTCCGTTCTCATGGATAAATGTATAATGCTAACAATATGACCCAAATATACCCTTGGAGCATTAACCCCAACAAATAATAATCCCTGTGAAGAGACTAGAGATTAGGAGGCAAAATAATTTCATCTAATACAGAAAACAAAGTGCAACAGAGCTAATTGTTAACATGGATTTATAGTATAATTGTATCCTGCTGTTTGCTGAGTAAAATAAAAATTGCAAATGAGGTCCAAAATTAATTTACCCAAATCCATTAGTAGGCAATATCACTAAACAATCACATTTACAAGGAAGAAGAAGACTTCTGCTAATTTTGGTATCTTGAGATACATGTTCCTTGTCAAGAAAAGCAGCCAATGCTATGATCTGCAGAGAAGTAATGGGTATGCTACTACTTCTATAAATGGAACACTGCAGACAGCAGATCTCATCTTGTTCCACCTGCGGGAGATAGTGTTGTGAGTTAACAGGAGACAGGTTTTGAGCCAAACTCTGTAATCAGCTACATTAGCTCAACCCTACTGATTTCAATGAGGCTTAACAAGTGTAAATGAGGACAGACTTGCCCCTACCTGAGAGTTTGTAATGCCTGATAAAACAAGAGTGAAAAGTCTTCACAATTTTCTATCTTTTCCTCTTAGTAAATTTTTTAAAGTATATATGTACAGGACTGGCTGTTATTAAAGGCAGGAGAGAGGCTCCTACTGTGAGATAATATCATCACAACACATACTAAACAAGGAATTATTTTTTCTGTAAAAGTGACTGGCTGTAATATGGGGTTAAAAAGGCAAGGTTGCTATTTAAGACTTGGAAGTTTGGATTCTGGGGCAAGGAAAACTGGACAAAATGCTGACTTCGGCTATTCAGTTTATCAAAAAATTAGAAAAAAAGAAAAGAAGAAAAAGATTCCACATCAAAAAAATACATGAATTAAATATAGTGTAGGGATTTTCTCCCTAAGGTCTCTGTGGTGAAGTGAGTCTTTTTTCCCCCACAGGAGAACATGTTTCTTGCTTTTTCCAAGGCAACAACTTCTGTGCTTTGCAAAGAAGAAATTTCTGCCTCCAAGTGGGAAGTGGAAGCCGAATGTCAAAGGGTAAATTCCATGAGAGATGACAAGTGCTGATGGGCTTGAATTTGCACAATCAGCGGTATTCAGTCTCTCCAGAGGAGGTAACATGGGGAGTCAAGGGAAGGAGGGAGAGAAAACGAGTTCAGGCTGTCATCTCAGGAGAAATGCTTGGTACAAATATGTTCAGAATTTGGAGTTTGCCAATGACATTAGCTGAAGTGCCTTAAAATATTTATTTGGTGGGTTTGTTTCATGTTAATAAAGAATGGAACAGTCTCTTCAAGTTCTTGTTTTGCAAAAGGAGGAGCTGGGTGTGGTGAGTTATAACACAGTGAGAGCTTATTGTTTACCCTTTTTGTTCATTCTTTGTTTTGGAAAAATAGTCCTTAAGGAATGTCGGAAAAAATTGGCAAAGTAGGAAAAAGAACAGGATGTGATTTTTCATAGGGTTAAGCACCTACTTGAAAGTGCAGAAGCACACAGCTGGGTATCATAACTCAAATGCTATATGAATTATATGAATTACACGAGAGAATCTGCTAAGAGCTTGTCTCATGTGAATTCGAGGTTCAAGAACTATCCCTGAATAACTTTTGAACTAAAGGTGTCTCTACATGATAGAAATGCCTTCGAGAACAGGCAGTAAAGAATTCCAAGCATGGTTATGTATTGCACATCGTAGCACACTGAAAGAAGGAAACTTTCAGCTTCCTGAAGAGAGCGGTTGTGGGGTCTCCTTTAGAAACATGTCCTCGTCCCCTCAAAAGTCGTCTAAAATGCCAGATTGGCATGTATCCATATGTATATGGATACACATACTTATGCATACAGACACAAAAAAATGGTATCCACAACAAAAGCAGAAGAGGGAGATAAATAATCCTACTGGAACAACTAATTGCTTATGTTGCTCTTTCCTCTGTTTGCATGAAGTTTAGAGGCACAATACATGAAGCTATCTTTCCGTGAGTTAAATATGAATATAATTTCCCTACCACACTGTTTCAGCCCCCCAGAAAAGTCCCTCCAGAGCAGGGGAAGTGGGTGTCATACAGATAACAGGTATAGGATAAAGACTAATATTATGTCTGTCAGTTGTATGGATACCCAACCAAAGTCCAGAGAAAAGACCAGTTGTACTAAAATAAGAAATGACTATGAACGTGTTGTAAAAGAAATGCAGCCGCACACAAGTGGTACAGCATTCTGCAGAAACCTGGCTTTTGCAGGGATAGGAAGTATCTTCTGGCAGATTTTTAGGGTGTTTCCTACTTCCAGGGGTTTTTAATGCAGCAGCTCGCAATCTGGTTACCGTCATGCAAAACACCAGCACAGGCAAAGCCCAGAAACTTTTCACATGGCAAGTATAGCTGAGGTCAGTGTTATGAGCCTTCCCGTAGCTCATTAGCTGTAATGGAAGCTAGAAGCCTCTGTTTCCCCTGGGATTTTGCAGTGAGGCAGCTGGTTTACATTCATTACCTTTTTGTCAATATGCACCTTTAAAGCAGTGAAGATGTAACCGTATTCTCAAGTTGCTTCAGAGACCTGATGTCTTCTGTGCTTCAAAGGCAGCCTGGATCTGATGTTTCCCAAACTTACAACTGGGACTGCTTTCAGCTGGTACCAGCCTGTCCCCCACTGGGACAATGCTATGGGATCAAACTCTGACATAAATGATAACTGACAAGAAAGCACTGCCAAAAGAGAAAGCCAGGAACCATAAGCCTTGTGTAATAGTCTTCATTTCCTGGCCTATACCACGAGAGAGAAATAGACCAAAATGGAAAGATGATGATTCTTGATTTATCGAAAACATTAGGCACAAGGAGTCAAGGGGAGACTCTCATTTTTGTTATTTGCAGGGGAGGAGGAACAGAAATGTTCCATAGAGTGGAAATTCCTGCCTGCCATACAGCAATTTATGGTTTTGCCAGTCTTACTAGTTTGCCTCAGAATTGAGGGAATTGAGTTGTAGTGATAAAAACATCAGCCTGACATTGTCTTGACAGGAATTTCTATCAGGGATGTTGCCTGGTGCCTCTCTGAAACTTGTTCTTTTATGATTGAGCATTAGCAGGAGAATGCAGATAATAATATGGATAGGAAACACTGGAAAAGGGATTATCTTCAGTGCAGAATGATTTTAAATAACTTTTTTTAAAAAATGGTAGGTCACAACAAAGAGATTTTACCCTCTGAATGTAGGAGAAAACATGTTTCAGTTGTAAAAAGATCAAGCGTAAAACATAGTTTCTGGACACTATATAATGTTGATGATATGTATGTGGAGAGGGGGACTTTGGATTTTGCAGAGTATATTTTTAAGGTATCGAGAGAACTATTTAATTAAATAAATCCAGAGAGAAATAAAGAAGGAAAACATACTGGTGTTCATTTCATTGTAATTACAAGAGAGGCAGCTGAAGAAAATTAGAGAAGGTAACTAAAATAGAGAACACATCCATAAAAGATCTTACATTGGCCACAGTCATGAAGATGTCTGACTACCTATGTGGTGTCCTAGAAGGGTTAAAAAAAATGAAAGTTTATTTTATGGTGTAATTTTTCATAGAATTTATGTGTGAGTGTGACAGTCTGACAGCTCTGCCAGGTACATTTCTCCATTTAGTAATGGAAGATACAGAGCACAGGACTGTCGTGATTAACATTTATAAATGTCCAGACAGATGGAAGGGCAGGTAAAAGCAGTGAATCTGGCCAGCTACAAGTCGGGCTGAGCAAGCAAGAGCAGAACACTTAATGTGGCATAGTAAGCTGGTAAAATCAGCCTCAGTACTAAAAAATTAATATTTCTGTAACACAGAACAAGGGTGACTAGAAACTTTGCTATGAGGATATCAACATAATAAAAAATGCATATTTCTGGCATTCTGGAAGATATTAATTTTATCACAAACAGTTTTCTTGAGACCTAGAGGTGCAGAACCACCCTAGGAAGTGCAAAAACTAGCATATGTGCGAGAAATGGGGATTCAAACTCAGTTCAATCATTGAAATCATAGCTAGAAAACCACTAAAAAAATATGGCCTCAATCTTTCTTGCTGGAATATACCAACCATCATATATCAAAACCTGGAAAATGACATTTTTATATTAATGGGGAGAAATACTTCTCTCTTAAATCAGTGACTAAGCTCACATTATTTATGAGTCCCACCCATAAGCAAATGAAGAATGGATTTTTTGTTGGATTTTTTCTGTGTAAAAAGCAACACGGTTATTCTTGTATAGGCTTACATTTTAATTCACCCTTGTTGGCCAGAATAATTTTTATCAATAAGAGTGAGGGTGTCTATGATAATGCAAATGTCACATAAAGTCACACAGGTATTCAGTATAACAGCGCAGGGAATTGCATGCTTTTCTTCTGCATTTTCTTTGAGAGAGTATTCCAGATTGCTGGCATGGATGTTCATGTGTGAAGACTTCAGTGCAGCTCTTGAGTCATATCAAGTCATCTGGAATATAAAGCAAGTCCAAAAAGCTGCTGGTGTTTCCCTGTGGAGTGGTGAACAAAACATTACATGAGTTATTTGTAAGGAAGGTAACTCTGCTAATAGTACTTCAGAGGCAGGATGGGTGAGAACAGCATATGCAGTAAATCGTGATGGAGGGTTTGAGCACTCCAATCCACCTATAAAATAATTCAGAAGAATTCTTAGGAAGTTCTCATTGACAAAAATAAATAAAACACCCATCTACCTAACTAATGAACTTTTGTGGCATGTCTTTGTTTGACTTGCCAGTACCTCTTCTTTCAGCTTTAAAGTGATGGATGGTTTGATGCTACACAGAGAGCAACATAGTGGCAGGGAAAATAGTTAATCAGTGAGCAGGAGCTGTAGAAGATCCTTTAATCTAGTGGTCAATGGGGCTCATAGGTCTATTTACTGACTGCCAGTAGAAACATGGGATGGTACCAACTTTCCACTTTGTCAGGGAGGGAAGGTGCACTGCATAAAATGAAAGAGTTTCTTCATCTATTCCGCTCCTTCCCCCCTGAGGAAGAGGCCAAAAGCTAGTCATTTTAAATGAGGAGGTTATTGGGAATTCAAAGTTTCCACGTGACATGCTGTGTTGATCCTTGCTGAATGTGAAGATTCTGAACAAAGACTCATGTGTCTGCAGCAATGTAACGAGGAAGGGTCTGAAAAATATTCAGCTTTTTCAAAGAATTTTCTTCTGCAGAGAAGGCCTTCATTTCACCACTAATAGCAGACGGCAATACTGGTGAAAAAAGGCACATCTGTTCCCTGTCGTCCCAGAGCTGCTCATGAAGAGACATTTTCCAGAATCGGCAACTCTAGCTGCGACCAGTGAGTTTTCTGCAGATAAAAACTCTGCAAGACTTTTTTTTGTGTTAGATGAGGTAAACTAGGTTTCCTCAGACTTTCTTAAGAAACAGAGAGGAAGTCTGAGTAACTGAAAAATTAGGCTCTGAAGCTGGAATTTGAACCAGCAGGGCAGAACATCTGAATTTAATGAGGCTCTGCTTGACATCAGCAGGAGTGTTGGAAGGCCAAAGTATACAGGATTAGGCCTCAAATTAATGATGCAATGAAAAGGAAAAATGCATAATTTTAGGGCAGATCATTTTGATGATTGATTTTATAATTATTCATGGCACCTAATGTGAATTATCCAGATATTTTTATTGATGGCATTTATTAATCCATTAAATTTTAAACTGTGCTCTGGAAGACAGTATAATACAGACAGGAAACAGAAAGAGAGGTCAAAATCTTTCAAAAGAGGCTGAGAATTAAGGATGTTTCATGCAATTAAATGGTGCATACAGAATCCAGCTACTGCTATGTTACTGTTTTAAGCCTACACCCTTATTACAAGGCTGCTGCAACAATTTAGGATTGAATTGTTATATCAGATCTTTTAATATTTTGTGGTATAATCAATCAACGAAACATTAAAAAAACATCCTTTCCAAATGCAGGTTCCAAAAGAAAATTAGTTAAAGTCAGCTTAAAATCTTGTATTCTCTTCAGGGCTGCTTTACTTATACAATGCTTCAGTGGTCCCAAATTTCTGAAAGCTTTCCACCATCACGCTAGTAGTTCAGACTTACTTCCTTCCCAGCTCAGTCCAGACTCCATTGCTTCTGAAGCTGTAGTACTTAGAATCTGATTTTATTGTGGTCACAGTAGGAACTTACACCTGAAACAAAACTGTGGTAGTTTTCCCACAGTGAAGCAGGGCTTGCTACTCATTACACCATAACAGATCAAAATTATTCATGGTGTGAATGGGCTTACTGATTTTGAAGTCAGAGTTTTTTGCCTGATAAGAATTTAGTGGAGACCGTCGATTTTCATGCAGATAGACTCCTTAGCTGTTTGAGACCTTATCCTACCTTTGCTGTAAGGTAACTGCAACAACTTTAGGACCTAATCACCAATAGTGGGAAACCTGATCTGTCAGATAAGTGAGGTGGTAGTAAAATTTCTTCTGCACTCTCATAAATATCCAGCTTTGTCTTTATCCCCCAGTAGCATTTTATCTTCAAGCAGTAGAGGAATAGGAAAACCCTGAATACTAAGGACAGTACCTTTTATGCTAAAGGATTTTTTCATTTCCATACAATACATCAAAAACCTCTGCATCAGGTGAAATGCACACCAGGATTTGTATACTCTCCCAGATAAAAAGGTTAGCAAGACAAATCCCACTTAGTAGTCTAGATGTTCCAAGAGAGCAGAGCTTTGTGAAATGTAAAGCATTTTCTTTAATCTTTATGATTTTATGGAGATTCCAAAAAATGCAATGTTTTCAGCAGTAAAATGTGTGACATTCTTCAACATATCCCAGACGTTAAACACAGCACTGTTTATTTCATGCCAGCAGCACTGGCAGGACAGCTTTTGCTGGAGCAGTCTCTGATTTCAAATAGGTTTGGCTGAGTTTTGTCTTCAGAAAACTCTGGTCCAGCTGCAGCCAGGTGCTCACTAGCATTCTTTTCAATATCCGCCTGGCTTAGCTCAGAAGAATTAACTTTCTCTTGCTCCTCCCTCTGTGAAAGGGTATGAGGAATAAAGCCCTGAAAACCTCTCAAATATTTCAAGTTCCCTGCAAAAACCACTGAAGAACTGGGACTTCTATTCAATAGCAGATAGCTGATTCCTTCTACTAAATAAGAATAAATAATGTGGAGTTTGGGAGGATATTTGGACCATTATTTGGGAAAACAGGAGGCTGGGAGGTCTACTACATAGCTACAGAGTCTTAAGGCAAGGATCCAAATTCAAGCTAGGGCACATTTTCCCAACTCCATCTCAACAGCTGCCACCTAACTGCTTTACATGTACAAATCTTCATATAAAGATTGACTAACAGCATGTAATTTTTCTTTTGGCTTAGTACTTCAGCTGTGTATGATAACAGTACTGCTGCATGGTCCAGTATTATACATGCTTACCTTTGAAACCCCCGTGGAAGTGTGTGATGGAGAAGGGAGGTATTGCTACTCACAAGCTCACAGTTTAGCCAAATTCTCATTTCCTACTCTCCAGTTTGATCCAGCAGACAAGGCAGCCGATGCTATCCAGGGCCAGATCTTGCTGTTTATCTAGGGGCTCCAGGAAAGGGTGGAGGGGAGGGCACTGGCTCTCCCTAGCAGCTGTCAAAGGCTTTCTAGTACAGCTGCACACATCCAGCTCTGTGGGAGGCTGGAGGAGGTCCGACGATGATCTCAGAGTAGTATGGTTGGAAAGCCACGCACAGCGTTTCTGTGTATGCCAGCAGAGATGCATCAGCCCTGGCATCCATCTCATAGCAAGGCAAAGATGGGAGCACCCTGCTTTCTCTGGCTACGGACTCACTGGCTGCGGCAAAGACCCCTGAGCAGGGTCTGAGGTGACAACTCTGCCTCAGGCTCAGCTGTCTGCTCTCACTGGAGCATCTTTACCTTTCCTGCTGCAGAAGAAGTTGTGCTTTTACACGGGGGCTGCTTAATGCTGTCCAAAATGCTCTTCCAGTCACCTCTGCCTGGGGAGGGTTTCCTCCAGAGTGCTCAGGCTTTTGAACCTGTTTTTAGTGACAGCCTGCCTGTTACTTCAAGAGGCCCTGAGCTGACGATACCCAGCTAGTATAACTGCTGCCCAGTGATCCAAACAAGATCATCAGCACTAAATGTACATGATTTCAAGTCTCCTGAGCGACATTTCTTCAAGTGTGTGTCGTTATTCTTCCTTCCATACATGCTCAAAAGGAAGACTGGTTTAAAGACTCTCACTTCAGCTGTTTATTAGCTGAGTTAACACAAACATTTCATTCTGAGCGCTTGAGCAAGGTTTATGGTTTCCCTTCCAGGGTGGCTGACCTGAAACCTCTCTAACAACACTCTTGAGGAGAGGCATAGAAGTGTTTTTCTTAAAATTAATTTCAGATAGCTATTAACAATCGCAATCAGTACAGCAACAGAAACCAAGGTGCAGGCCTCATTATAACACTTTCTAGGCCTCTTGTGTGTTTAATGCAATACCGTATAGCTGGGTTAGAATTGATGTTTCCTTTGATAGTGCTACTACAATGGCATATAGTATACAGAGAGGTATTAATCTTGTCTGCACTGCTCACAGCCTTTGCTGTCCTAAAAATTAGGGCTCAAATTCAGAGCAGGTCTGTGTTTTACCATGTCACAAGGTAGAGCACTGTTACCCTGTTTGTAGGACAAATGATTGAGCTCACAGCTGTTCTGCACTGGGTGGATGCTTTTGCTGGTAAGAGATATGCTAAAATCATGGTACCTGAGAATCGAAACTTATATTCCAGTTAGTAAGAGTCTAAACAAAACTTCCTGGTCCCTCTTTTCTCGTATTATTTACTTTGGCACACAAGTCTAATCCTGTAGCCAGGATGGTCTGATAATTGTTTAAATTATTGGTCATGTGCATCAAGCATAAATCCATACAATGTTTCAAATAGACAGGACAGTCAATTTTGCAATGCCAAGAAGCCATCAGGGTGGCACAACTCACTCATTTTTGTTAGATTTTATAAGACATTCTCTAAAGAAGTGCTTTCTTCCCACAAGAAAACTCCAGTTTGTCATCAGCTTGTTTCTTTTTATGTATTCCACACTTCCTGGATTAAGCAAAGCAGCAGTCTGCATGCCAGATTTGAAGTCCTCTGCAACCCAAGTATGCTGTGATTAAAAATTATAGTACTGATATGTAAACTAGATTTTAATAGGTATTGTGATAGCAGAGGTGTTATTGGTTTACCAGCCTTGAATTAATTTTCATTATCTTTCTTTCTTTTAATTAATCATTTTTCTCTCCTTCCTTTCTTGCACTGAGAGTCCAGTAAGACCTAATGGGCACTGGGGATGTGGGGAGAATAAATGGAATATAGGTTTGTAGAAGCAACACTTTTCTTAAATAACTGAGGCCGTGTAAAGGAAGGAATTAATCTTTTAAATTAATTAAACACATTAGGAGAAAAATATTAAAAGGACTGGAGAGTGCCCTTTTGTGATCAGCCTGAAGTTATGAATCTTTCAATTTATACCTGGCATTATTCAGTCCCTTCAAAATGAAACACAGTTTCACGTTTTAAACAGACTTTCAGAATGTGGGGCAGAGGTTATGTTTCTAAAATATAGTGATCATTCTTTCAGAAAAATTGGTGAAAGGAATGAGATGAAAGCATGAACGCTTGTCTCATACATGTCTCAGAAAGGAAGGTTAATGGAGATCACTAGATGATCTCTTTCATACTGAAATGTATCAAGGCTCACCCAGATTTCATGAAAGAAACCCACTGGAGTTTTAAGTCATACTTCAGTCTCCCGAGGAACTTCAGCTATGTGCCATGTATAGGTACATAAGTGACCAGGTCACCACTAATGTCCTAGGCCTTTGAAACATAAAGAACTGATGAGCTAAAGTATACCTCGATATACCTGGTGGCTAACCATGTCTAGGCTAGACACCTTCCAAGGTCCCCAGCTGGTACAAGATCCCTTCCTTACCCAGAACCGACGATGAGTCTTAGGTCACATTGACCAAGACACTTGCCAGGTTCCTAGGAGTATTTTAACAGAACTCTGGTCCAATATTCTTGCCTTCATCCAAGTCCAAGCCTCAGTGTTACAGAGGAGAGAAACCCCCCCACATCATGCAGTGATGATGATGGGAGATCCTTTTTGATCTCTGCTGACAAATGGTTAAGCTTTGAGGTATGAGATTTAATTATTTTCATTATCTTCTATTATCTACAGTACTAAGAACGTGTTTGGAACCTGAAACTGAGGGGGTGAACAGGGTACCCTGCAATCTCCTGTTCTAGTCTCCCAGTCAGACTTCCCTCTTCATCTCAACTGTATTATTATCCATTCAAAATTTTAGTTCACTCCTTTCAATATGATTTTCAGTTTTTCAAATTGAAAAACTTACTTGTGTAATTAGAAATAGTATTTCATATTTTATAGAAGGAAACCAGAAGTCTAATGCTCTAAGTGCTACACTAGTGTTGAGGAACACTGATCAAATAAGATATTAGCTGGGTCACTGTAAAGATAAGTAAGAAGAACAACATCCTTGCCCTGACACTTAATGGATAATACCTTGGCAACAGTAGAAGCAATGGCACAACTCCTGATCACTGCAGTGGAGCCAAGACTTTACAGCCAGTGTCAGTCAGGATTCAACCAGTGGCAAAAGAGACTGAGTCACTGAGATAGAGGACAGCATAATAAATACCTAATAGGAAAACAGAAGTAACTGCTTGACACTGGCCTAATTGATAGCAAGTATACATTTCTCTCTGGATTTTCCAAGTTTAAAAGAGCAGAAGCCAAAATGGCACTTCTGACAAAAATTACTCCATCCAAACACAAATTCTACATCTGAACACTTATGAACTCTGGAAGACTCAAAGGCCATACTAGATTCTGTGACTCTGAATGGGAGGTTTACACTTAAAGTGCTAGGTAGGAGGTCATTTGGAAGAAGCCTGGCTTTCCACTGTCCTGTTCTCAGGCTGCCACCTTTAGACAGTTCTCTCAGACATGGGGAATTATTTGTCAGTGCCTCTAAGGATATTTCAGAATGCTTCAAGATCATATATATTTCCATATATTCACTGAAAATAACAACTCCCATCCCACTCATAAAACCTGAGCAATTAGATTACTCTGGCATTGGATTTGAGGGAGGTACCTCTGAAACCTAGTACCACTGAGTGTGTGCAAGCAGAGGGAGATACAAAATTCATCCATGTGATTATGCGGTGATTTACTTTCTCCATGTAGTTCTGCCATAGAGCAGAAATAGACAGCCTTTCTCCAGGCTTTTGCCACCCAGCCAAATTACTCTGAAACAGCAAAACTGATGAACTTGGTGTCATTCAGTTTAAGTATTGCAGAAGGTAATGAGAAGGTAAGGATGCAACTGATGGCCAAAGAAGGATTCTTTCAGTCTCCTTGATAGAAGAAAGGTGTCCTGATATAGGCCTTGGGTTAGTGCACTGTCTTTTGGTGATAAAGCTTCATATCAACGCATATAGAATCACGGTGATGTTTGAAACTGTGAGAAAACAGGCAGGGATTTTTTTCTTCCTCACCCAAAATGAAAGTAAGTCCAATAAGAATTTCAAGGGAGAAGCCAAATCAGCAGGAAATAGAGTGGTGAATTAGAATGTAATGGATGGGGCTTTTCTTGTCCCATGACAGGAGGGAACGGTCTTGGGGCTGTGATGTTATTCACCTAAATAAAATATGACTTAATCTAATTTACCAGGTTGACTCACAAGATAAAAATGAAACATGAGCTGGAAAATACCTGTGTGTCTTCTTGTTCTCCAGCAGTTGAAATACTGAAATTGTTGAACGTACCTGTATCGTAAGACCAAGACAAGGATGTCAAGAATAACTGATTTGGTTTTCATTTGACTCAGAACTAATATTCTCTAGCTAAAAAGTTATCTGATTTTGTCAGCTATCTCCCCAATAAGAAAAGTAATAAAGATACCTTTATAGACTATGGCACTGGATTTCACCTGTTGAAATCCAGTGAACAATCCCAGAGAATTGGGGTTGTTCAGTGTGAAGAAGAGGAGGCTCCGGGAAGACCTTATTGCAACCTTTCAATATGTAAAAAGAGCTTGTAAGAAAGATGGAGAGATACTTTTACCAAAGCCTGTAGCGACAGTACAAGAGGAAACAGTTTTAAACTAAAGAGGGTAGATGTACATTGGACATAAGGAAGAAGCTTTTTTATCATAAGGGTAGTGAGACACTGGAACAGGTTGTCCAGAGAAGTTGTGGATGCCCCATCATTGGAAGTGTTCAAGATCAGGTTGTATGAGGCTTTGAGCAACCTGATCTAATGAAAGATATCCCTGCCCATGGCAGGGGGGCTGGACTAGGTGATCTTTAAAGATCCCTTCCAACCCAAACCATTCTATATGATTCTATGATTCTATGTTTTGAGCTACCACCAAAACCATTAACTGACACTAAGAATGGCCCTATTTATGCATACTTGTGTATACATAATATATATACACTTCTGAGAAACAGTAAGCACTGGGGGACTCCAGTAAGCCCTTTCCTTAGAGCAGCATGCAGAATGGCCAAACAGATGCTAGATGAACCCCTTCCCATAAGTCACATCCTGCTCAGTGGATAAACCTCCACACCATGAATGGTGGTCCTGGTTTGGCTGGGATAGAGTTAATTTTCTTCCTAGTAGCTGCTATAGTGCTGTGTTTTTGACTTAGTATGAGAAGAATGTTGATAACGCGCTGATGGTTTAGTTGTTGCTCAGTAGTGCTTACACTAGTCAAGGACTTTTCAGCTTCCCGTGTTCTGCCAGGTGCACAAGAAGGTGGGAGGGAGCACAGGCAGGACAGCTGACCCAAACTGGCCACAGGGCTATTCCATACCATCTGGTGTCACACTCAGTATGGACACTGGGGGAGTTGGCTGGGGGACAGCGATCACTGCTCGGGGACGGGCTGGGCATCGGTCGGTGGGTGGTGAGCGATTGCATTATGCATCACTTATTTTGTATATTCTTTTATCATTATTATTATTTTCTCTTTTCTCTGCTATCTATTAAAATGCCTTTATCTCAACCCTCGGGTTTTACTTTCTTTTTTTCCAGTTCTCTCCCCCATCCCACTGGGGCGGGGGGAGGGTGAGCGAGCGGCTGTGTGGTGCTTGGTTGCCGACTGGGGTTAAACCACGACAGTGGTTTAACCTATCTAAATAAGCTGTGTGTTGGCTGATTGGTCAAAGCTTATCTGAACCGTTTGGGATTACAAAACTGGGGAATAAAATCTCATGGCAGGCTTTCTTATGAGATTTCCAGTATTTCCTGATATTGAGGCTGAAACTCTTGGGCAACTAATTTGCCAATGTTTTTTGTTATTATCATTTACTATTGTTACTTAACTTCTCTACTGCTTAAGCCAAAAATTTTGCAGTGTTCAGAAAGCAGAAAATAAAGCCAACATTTGTTGGTTTGCGATGTGCATTTGTACCTCAGAAGAAGCTCTATTTGCTGTTTTTACTTGAAGGATTCTCTGGGAATTTGTTTGACAGGAGACAAGCATCAAGATACTGAAAACAGAGCTATGTCTTCTCATACCAAGCTGGGTAACGGAGATAGATGGTCACACCAGAGGGAAACAGCAGTGGGAATATCTTTGTATAGAATAGTTTCATTAGTGTGTAAGATTTTGGGGGCACGCTTTGCAAATGCAGCATGAACTCTATCAACATCTATCACAACAAATAAATGAGCACATACTCCAATAAGGCTGAAAGGCAGTTGGCTTCATTGTACCTTGGATCTTGCCTTCTGAGTAACAAAGAGAATGATGTGAGGGAAAACCCTACAGTAGANCAGTTTTAAACTAAAGAGGGTAGATGTACATTGGACATAAGGAAGAAGCTTTTTTATCATAAGGGTAGTGAGACACTGGAACAGGTTGTCCAGAGAAGTTGTGGATGCCCCATCATTGGAAGTGTTCAAGATCAGGTTGTATGAGGCTTTGAGCAACCTGATCTAATGAAAGATATCCCTGCCCATGGCAGGGGGGCTGGACTAGGTGATCTTTAAAGATCCCTTCCAACCCAAACCATTCTATATGATTCTATGATTCTATGTTTTGAGCTACCACCAAAACCATTAACTGACACTAAGAATGGCCCTATTTATGCATACTTGTGTATACATAATATATATACACTTCTGAGAAACAGTAAGCACTGGGGGACTCCAGTAAGCCCTTTCCTTAGAGCAGCATGCAGAATGGCCAAACAGATGCTAGATGAACCCCTTCCCATAAGTCACATCCTGCTCAGTGGATAAACCTCCACACCATGAATGGTGGTCCTGGTTTGGCTGGGATAGAGTTAATTTTCTTCCTAGTAGCTGCTATAGTGCTGTGTTTTTGACTTAGTATGAGAAGAATGTTGATAACGCGCTGATGGTTTAGTTGTTGCTCAGTAGTGCTTACACTAGTCAAGGACTTTTCAGCTTCCCGTGTTCTGCCAGGTGCACAAGAAGGTGGGAGGGGGCACAGGCAGGACAGCTGACCCAAACTGGCCACAGGGCTATTCCATACCATCTGGTGTCACACTCAGTATGGACACTGGGGGAGTTGGCTGGGGGACAGCGATCACTGCTCGGGGACGGGCTGGGCATCGGTCGGTGGGTGGTGAGCGATTGCATTATGCATCACTTATTTTGTATATTCTTTTATCATTATTATTATTTTCTCTTTTCTCTGCTATCTATTAAAATGCCTTTATCTCAACCCTCGGGTTTTACTTTCTTTTTTTCCAGTTCTCTCCCCCATCCCACTGGGGCGGGGGGAGGGTGAGCGAGCGGCTGTGTGGTGCTTGGTTGCCGACTGGGGTTAAACCACGACAGTGGTTTAACCTATCTAAATAAGCTGTGTGTTGGCTGATTGGTCAAAGCTTATCTGAACCGTTTGGGATTACAAAACTGGGGAATAAAATCTCATGGCAGGCTTTCTTATGAGATTTCCAGTATTTCCTGATATTGAGGCTGAAACTCTTGGGCAACTAATTTGCCAATGTTTTTTGTTGTTATCATTTACTATTGTTACTTAACTTCTCTACTGCTTAAGCCAAAAATTTTGCAGTGTTCAGAAAGCAGAAAATAAAGCCAACATTTGTTGGTTTGCGATGTGCATTTGTACCTCAGAAGAAGCTCTATTTGCTGTTTTTACTTGAAGGATTCTCTGGGAATTTGTTTGACAGGAGACAAGCATCAAGATACTGAAAACAGAGCTATGTCTTCTCATACCAAGCTGGGTAACGGAGATAGATGGTCACACCAGAGGGAAACAGCAGTGGGAATATCTTTGTATAGAATAGTTTCATTAGTGTGTAAGATTTTGGGGGCACGCTTTGCAAATGCAGCATGAACTCTATCAACATCTATCACAACAAATAAATGAGCACATACTCCAATAAGGCTGAAAGGCAGTTGGCTTCATTGTACCTTGGATCTTGCCTTCTGAGTAACAAAGAGAATGATGTGAGGGAAAACCCTACAGTAGAGTACAAGACAGAATAAAATTCACTGAATAAACTCGCTTCCTTCTGTGGGAGAGAGGTTTTTAACTTCAGATGCAGTGTGTTATCCTAGGACTATCCCTGGTTGTGTGGAAACACAAGCACATCTACATTACAAATTCTCCTGTTCATGGCTTCTCCCTGTCCATACCCCAGAGCCAGGGACAGAGTAAGTAAAAACTGACTGTCTCCTCCATCAGCATGGCAGAAGGGCTGTAAGGAATGATGGGATTCTTGCACTTTTGCATGAGCACAACAACAGTGGAGTGTTTAATCTTTTGAACACTTTATTAGTCTAGGTAAGGGTTTCTGCTAATAAAGGAAGCTTCTTCCTCTCTCTCTTTTTTTTTTTTTAGACATACTAATGCTTCCACAGAAAAAATGGAAGCAAACCACCACCTTGCACTCTTTCTAGTGCATAGGAAGTATTACGTCCCATTCTGAGGGACTGCCTACACTGCTTGGATGCCTCCTTTATACAAACAGTCACATTAATAAAGAATGTCTCCCCTTTTAACCACCCTGAAGCTGATTTCTCATCTGGGAGGTTATAAATTATTTTTAGAGGTTAATTGTTATGCAAATCTGCTCATCATGGGGTTCCAGCATCCAGAGAAATGAGAAAACATTCCCTTCCCCAGTGGCAGAGGCTCATAGAGGACACCTTTTCATTTCTAAAACCATTTGGAGAGGATTATGTGCCATATGTTTTCTCAAACATTTTGCACACTAAATGTAAGAAACCTATATTAACGTGGTGTTAAGGTTGCACAGTTACAACATAATTGTATATTAACGTGTCTATTTTGTGTATCTGTATATTTCATAGTATGCATTTCAAAACATAGCACCCAGTCCTGTAAATTCTGCTCAGATGAACAATTATCACATAGGCAAGTATCCCCTCTGACATCTGCAATTAAGCTTTGCAGTATCAAACCACAAGCAGTACACAGATTTGAAGTATATGTTTAACAGGAGAAATGGGAATAGAAAACACTGTAGACCAGATGATGAAGACAAAAAAATCTTTCAATGAGATTTTTTTTAATCTAAGAGCAAACAGGAAAAAATGTTCATTTCTTATTCATTTCTCATTTCTTATACTGTAAAGTTCAACTCACATTGTTACCTTCGCTTACCAGGTGAGCTAGTGGTAAAAGCCCCTCTGGTGTGAGTTTGTGTGAATGGGCTGTATAGGTGTGGATGGAGAAAGAGTTCCCAGAAAATAGCAGGCTGAAGGGTGAAAAAAAAAAACATGCTGAGAGGTAGAACGTGAAAGTCTTCCAAAACCTGAAGCTCCAGAGACTGATGGTCTTGCTGAGTCCACAATAACTGATGAATTCTGGACACCAAGAGCCTGCCACCTCTGCCCAGGGCCAGCAGTACCCAGTGGCATCAAGAACAGGTTGTTTAGCTCATTCCCGATTCTATCAATAATAACAAACTGAACAGTAAAGGATGTTATAGGAAGTATCCCTTCTAATCTGTAGCCCCCGAACTTGGTCTCCTGTCAGGGGATTCTGCAGCACTACCCTTTGAGGCAGCTACAAACGTCGTCACAGGATAAACACATGGGCCTAGTAATTGTCTTGGCTGTTCTTCATAGAGGTTTTCAGGGATACAGTATGCTCCTATCATTCAGGAACCATGGGGATCCTGAGCAGTCAGGTCCCTTTCCTGGGGTCTTGGTACAGTGCTGTGGAGTTGAAACTTACAGAGTCTTTGCAATGGGGAAAACTAAGAGTGTATAAAGTCCATCATCTTTGCTAGGTCTTGTATGAGGTGAGAAAAGTCTCTTTTCCATCAGATAGGGCACAAGATAAAGAGCTGAAAGACAACAATAACTCAGATTAAGGAAAATTACATTACAGCAATTATCAACACTATTCTGTGCTTCTTGTTCCTCCTAGCATATATAGATATATCTATAGTTCCTTTTAACAGTAGGAATAATATCTCTGGCAGTGGAATATCTGAAATTTGATTAATAAGTTTCTAAATTGGAAGTTAATGTTCAGACAAGTTCCAAGAGAGGCCCAAGAACTGCATTTCTTCAAATACAAGGAAGCATAGCTAGGTTAAGAACACAGGTCAAAAGATTTCAGCCATAGTCATAAACATATGGAAGGCCATTCTGAGGCAGATGTGTGACATTAATTTACACATCACTGATTTTTTAAAGTACTTCGGAAATATGAAGGATAAATTTCACCAGATAAACCACACCATTAAAAGTGGTGGATGGTAAATTTTTTCCCTTCAATATCAGATAATTATTAGCTTTTTTCCATAATTTCATCAGCAAAAAGGTGAAATAATCTGTAAGTTTCAAGTAATAATGAATATAGCTTTTGGCAAAGAATATAGTAATTCAAATATTATTTTTTCTCCCAAAAGTGTCACCAAAATGCTTTAAGTACTCAATTTATTCCCACTCCACCCTGTTCCAAAATCCAGTGCCTTGTAGGAAATAAGTTTTTTCATTGTGTCAATGCTGTGGGAAAATCTCTATCTTTAATTCTCTTAACAGACTGGAAGTCCCACTTCTGGGACCCTTCGAAACCTTCCCCTTTGAATACAACCCCCCCAGTCAGAGTAGGTGTTCAGTCTGGGCATCCAAATTCCTCTTAAAGGAATGGATGCTATAGTAGTTGTTAGGGTCCAAAAAGTAGTTTCCCATGAAATGGAGGTACCTAAAAAACCCAAGTAGCAGCTTTTCAAAATGTGGTCCATAACTAACACCTTTTAAATGTATATTTTAAACCTGCAATTTATTTAACAGTAGATTCTGACAGATACCTCATTTTGAACTTGAAGACAATACGTCATTCAGTGACAAAGTATTAAGGTGAACAATTTTTATTTAAAAGAAATTTACTTATTATTTTATTATGTATGCAAGTTGACATTTAAATGGTGTTTGGGAGCAGTAGGGAGCAGGGAAAACAAATAGTCCCTGGTTCTTCCCAATTACTTTGAGAAAGATTAAGTGTCCTCTGAATCATGTTGAAACATTTTGAGCCAATGAAATAAAGATGGTATTTTAATATGACTTGGGCACATCCTGAGAATATGAATTTGAATAAGAAGAAATTACAAGTCAGGCAGTACTATGGAGGTGACCACAGATGAAGATCCCTTAGAACCAGAGTTTTATTCTATAAAGAGAAGAAAGAAAAGTACTTGAACTTAACATCTGGATCTTATTTCACAAACTGCTCAGGAGGAAAGAGTCAACAAAAGCAATAGTAGCTGCCCTAGCAGAAGTGGGTCAACAGAAGGAGACTGTATGGACTAGTTTCAATGCATTTTTAAAAAATCTCACTGAAATGGATGAATGCTGTAGGGGGATATAAATTTAAGGAGGAGGAGGGGTTGGACAGTGCCCTCTATAAAAATGAACACAATGCATTTATCTCTACAAACTGAGTCCTTTGGTATCCTGAACACAAGTGGAAATCTGGACTCCCTGCAAAGTTGCCAAAGGTCCATACAGCCATGAGAATCAAACCCTGCATATCACACTGAGTCCCATGCAGAAAGCTGTTCCTGCTAAAGCTGCAGTTGCCGGTAGTTATTGGGGCAGGCAATTAATTCCTTAATGTGTATTTTGCTAATAATTTCAATGCTATATACTATTCCTGTCTATGAAACACTCACTTTGCACTGTGGTGGTTGAGAATATTTTGTTGTACAAGAGTCAGGAAATTCTCTTTAAGTTTTTGTACCAGCAGTAACTTGCTTTTTACCTGCTTGAGGATGTTATCTTATGCTGTAATACAGCTGTAGTTGGCAATTGTGCTGAAACTGAATCTCTACAATGCAGAAAGAAAAATGGCTACTCATGGAACATTTTCCACAACATCCCTTTAATTTTGGAAATTGAATGCAACCTCTTTGATGTCCTTCCCTGTTTAGAATTGCCTGAGTTAATCTTTAGGCATGTTGCAAAACTCTTTATTTTCCACCATTTTTTTTTGTGTGTTTTATGAGGGATAGGGCAATTACAAGTGCAGGTAGCTGTAGATGTAGAAATTTTAGAATTGCAATAGGAGAACTTTGATATCATTAGTATTTTAGGTTAAGCCAAGACTGTCTTCAGCAACCAACTGATCTTTTCACTTTCAAAAGACTGAGGTAAATAATTTAAAAACTGAGTTCAGAGTTTGGAGACATAGCTCCAGTATGAGTTTCAGTTAATGTAGGAACATTAAATATGGATTTGCTGAATTTGTGCATGTAAAACATCAGTTTGAACACTGCTTGGCGCAACCGTAGATCAAATGGAATGTGTATAACTCTAAAAATAGAAGCAGAGAAAGAAACATTATTAAATATCTAGCAAGAAAAAAGGAGAGAGATGTAAAAGTTTTGGGTGGGTTACGTTCATGAGAAATCAGTTTTCCTTTAGGCAAAACCTTTTTGTCAGGTGATTTCTTTATCAGAACAGTTTTTATGACTTCTTACTCTAAATTCTATTATTCAATCAGTAAAGTTGACAAGTACAAATATTTCCCTTCATTGCCAATTTAGCACTTTTCTCTAGCATTCTCATGCCAAGAAGAACTGTAGATTTTCCTTGTAAAACTACTTTAGATTTTACAAGTTACTGGGGTGGGGTGGAACAAAAGAAACATGGCTTGTGTTAATAAAAATATTGACTCATGGCTTTACAGAACAGAGCTGAAAGGGAAAATTTCCCCTGATCTTTTTTTCCTCCTATTATTTTAAAAATAAGGTTTTTCATTAAAATCCAAAGGGTCACAGAAGACATGCTTTTCCTTTGTCGAACACCCCAACAGAGTAATTCATTCCCATCAGAGCTCTATTGGCAAGAGGAAGGTGGATGTTGGTTAAAAAAGAGGGCTTAGATCCAGCAGAGCACTTAAGCACGTGCTTAACTTGTCAGTACTGCTAATTGCATATTTAAAGTTAAGCACGTGCTTAAGTGCTGTGTTGGTTTGGTGCCTAACTCCGTAACTTTTGGTCATATATGATTACTGCTTGTTGGTAGTGCCCTGACTTAAGAAGGTTCATACATTTTATAATAATTCTAGAGCCTATTTACGAAACACCACTGTCGTAAACCTCATCGACACACTCAGCAGAGAAGCCAGAGGAGGAACTGGCAGTTACATTCATTCTTTCAGCTCCACCTGTAACAGCAAAGAGAGGACTAGGGTAAGGCTTTTCTCCAGATATAAGCATTTATGTCTGCCTAGCTGTCTGGGCTCTCCTCATGGACAATGGAGAAGAATAGGCACATGTAGAGACCAGTTCACCTCAGAGTACTTCAGGGAAGCATCAAATGAATCATTATGATTTGTATAGGTGCCTGCTTCTGTCCATTGACTGTAGAGTGAGAGGAGAGGATTGAAATTGAGCATCTCGGTTGTAGACAGAATGTAAGGACAACAGAGAGGAATCCCTCATCCTTCCACTCAGTGCCTGAACAACTATTCTGGGTACATACATAATACATAAGCAATGTATTAAAGAAGAAAAACTCACAGGGTTAAATTCACATTTTATAGAACATTTTAAAAAACTGTTGGGCATGTTTCTAAAAACTCATTGCATTTCCTTCGTGTTCTCCCTGGAAGTGTTAAATAGTTTTAATTCACATAAAATTCATGTTAGCACTAATCTGCAGGCTATCATACATATTCTCAGAGTACTTCTAAATACTTCTCTGCAAAAAGTAAGAGCCATGGTCCCATCTGGTACACATTAAGAATCCATGGTTAGCTTCCCCATGGCAAGTCCTGAGAACAATAATCACAATTTCCTCAACCGTAGCTATGCACCTGAGGGTTGTTTGGTCAGCACTTCCAACATATAATAGCTGCATGAGCTCAGCAAGGCTGCTGAGGCTTCCCTGATCCTCTGACAAGGACAAAAAAATCGAAAAAGGGTAGAAATCAGTGAGGAGATTAAGCATTTGTAACTCTTAAGGTTGGTTTCCTACCTCACCAACAGGTACACATTTGCTTTGTCACATTTTCAGTGGAAAAGAATGCAGCTCCCCCGCCCCACCCTCCCTTCCCCAATTTGTTATTGATTTACCAGTTTAAACATATGTGTTGCATTGTAAACTACTCTGCACATTTAGTAAAACTTGCATAAACATAATGAATAAACTTTGGGAAAAGAAGAACACATCTCACATGCATTTTGAAAATGCTTATTTTCTGGGGGGAATTTTAGGCTCGCGAGAGATTACAGAAAGGCATTGAGCATAAAGTTGCCAAAGTGCTTACAATTGATATTAAATACAAGGCAGGGTGCCATTATGAAAATGAAAGTCAGCTAAGAAAGAGTATTCTGGAGACTGCAAAGGGATCTAGTGCTGAGATTCATTGAGCAATGGGACATGTTGACCATAATGGGGGAAGCATAGTGTGACAATATGCACGTGACCGAGGTTTCCATGTTACCTACCAATAGGTAGCAATCTACACAAAAGTGCCTTGAATCTTGCTGTTTTGCAGTGTTATTTAGAGAATTTCCTTGTATTTCTCCTCCTCATTCTAGTTATAATCACCAAGAAGGCTGGAAAGGACCTTGAGAGCTCCCTTTGAGACCCCGAGAGGTGTTTTATTGTTCCAAGACAGTTGTATTTGCAATAAGTAGTATGTTCTTAAAATCTTCCACTGCTGCAGGTTCCATGTCCTCTACAAACAAATTACTGAAATGTCTACTGGCAGGTATTATAATATCTCACCTACATCTACCTTACTGCAACTAAGCTCATTACTTCTTTTCCATGTCCCATTGCATGGACATTGGGGGTGTCAAAGACTCAGTCCCAGGAATGGAAAACTCTCCTTAATTTTGAATGCCTACATCTGAGCTCGTTATCCTAGTAACCTCCTTCAATGGAAATAAATAAACACTTAAAACTCAGTTAATGTCATCTATTTCATCTCTGTTTCAGAGTGAGATGAATTGTGCCCTTGAAGTACCTTTTCTTCACTGGGTTTGTAATGGGAGTTCAGATGTAGGTATCTGCATTGCAGATATCGCCTTGGTCAAACGAACCCTACCCTGTTCATAGTAGGATGATGGGAATACTTAATTTTCATTGTCTGTTGTGGAAGACCCTATATGTTGGGCATTGTAGGGATCTCTGACTATGAGATGGCACCTGCACCAATGTGACTTCAATATGAAGAACTTCCTCTTTTATCCCATTAGCCTTCTTTAGTATGTCAAATTGCCAGCAGTGGAACTAAAACAGCATCTGGTTTTAGGGAATGCTTCAGATCTTGCCTGTCTCCAGTATTACAAGATGAGAAGATGTGGAATTTTTTTCACCCCATCTAAGGAACAGTAGTAGTGTAAGAGAGCCAATGTAAGTTTCCAGATGTGTATTTTCCTAATACTGGGATATTTCTGTTTGGATTCCTGCAGAGATGGAATGTGCAGCTGCAGTGATCATGACTCTCAATAGCAAGATTAACTCCTCTTAATTGAAGAACAGAAGACAAATTAAAACAAAGCAAACAATTTCCTGAATTTATGCCATATTTCAGAAAAGTGATCAAAGTCAATAATTGTTACTAGGGCACAAGATGATTCAAGTCCAGGGAATTATTCTTGACTTTTTAAGCTTCTCATTATAAGTGGCTATTGCACTGCACACAGCTCATTGCTATCAGCACAGTTGCAGTAGTTGCAGTTGCACTGATAGTTTGAGGAAAAATAATGTAAGAAGAACCATTGTTGTTGTCCTGTAGACAAACAGGCTAGAAAGTCCAATCCTCAGGATGGTCCATAAAATGGCTGTGGACCTGTGCCGGTGTAATCAAGATCAGCATGCAGCTTTCATAGTTTTCAATTAGGGTAACAGGATTCTCAGAGCAGAGCTTGATGGTATTTAGCAAGTAAGGCTCTGTGACAGATTCTGGTTACATTACGACAATGAAATCTCTGGAGATAATGGGAATGTTACTGAGTCACAGTTTTCTGGAACAAGGCAATTGGACAAGCAACCATTTCTTGTTGCTGCGTAACGGTCTAAGCTGAAAACACAGTATGTTCTCAAGCATAGGAATATTCTAGTACTTATTTTTCATGTTCATATTGTCACATTAAAGTAGGCCCAGCTCTGTGATTGCTTTGAAATGAAGTCAAGGAACCTAGCTAAGGTGCAATGGAAGAACATTTTCCTTCAAAGAAAATTGTGATGTTTTCGGTTGCAGCCCACAAAGCATCTACCTTCATCCACAGCAAAAGGAGTATGAGATCTTTCAAAGTCTTGTATTCTTGTGTGCTTCTCAGTGAAGTGGTAACCTCTAGTCTTTATGAAGAAGCTTTTGAGCCCTTCTGGTTCCAGAGCTCTCTTCTTCTCTGTAAATCAATTAATTTCTGTCTATTTGCCATACTCCTGGTCTGACTGAAACACACAAGTGTACTATGCCCTTCCTTCCTTTGCCTTTACAAACAAAAACTTCCAAGTTTGTTATTAACCATTTACTGGAACAGTCTCAAGCAGGTTCATTTTAATATTATCTCAAACTCTGTTAGAAGGTAGTTTCTACTCTGAATGATGAGGGACGAAGATTATGGTCATGCCAGCACAGATGTACAAAATTTTCAGGGTGAGGAACTTCCTCATGATGGTGCAGCAAGTTTTTAAACTGTGTCCAACAGTAATTACTGCAATTACCTACAAGCCACCTTTACCAGCAAA